>WEIT01007266.1:96229-128617 GCA_013389985.1 Dryoscopus gambensis | reverse complement strand
GGTGGGTTAATGAAAACAAGAGTAAAATATAATAACAACCACCCACACACACGCGCGCTGGCAGCTTGCGCCTTTCCATGCAGATGTAATCGGGGAAAAAAGGGCCGTGCACGACAACGTTACATCACGAAAAGCTAACGGCTCCCAAGAAGCCCGGGTTCAAAGTCTGTTCCCCCCTCCTCCCGGCATACATATACCCTTGCAAGGAAGCATTAGCTGTCTCTTTTCTTCCAGCCTTCCTTTTGCCTTCCCTTTGTGCAAGACCGTTAGCTAAACATGCAGCAAGGAAGAGAGGATGCGGGGGGAAAAGAAAAAAAAAAAAAGAAAGAAAAGAGGCAGCCTGTGTGAAATAAGCTCTTCCACATGCAGCCAGGTAGGGAATAGCCTTGTCTGGAGGGGCCCGCTGGCAGGGAGGCGAGGCTGAGGACCCCCCTCTCCCGATGAGCTCACCTTTACGATTTCTTCTCGGCCCTGAGATAAAGCTAGAATTTTGTCAACGTCCTCTGGAGGTAAAGATCTCCACACACTTGTAGGTGTTCGATTAACCAAAAAAAAAAAAAAAAAAAAAAAAAAAAAAAAAAAAAAGAAATAGATCGTTTCCCTACCCTCAAGAAATAGTAATTTGCTTCCTCAGTCTATGCAGTTCCTCAGTCAACTGAAACCACTCGTTCAAGACAGCAACAATCCAGATATACTAGCAAGTCATAAAACTGAACAAAAGCCGACAAACCTTAGAGCACCATCGCTATATGGCCCAGACAAATTACGACCGTCTAGGTAATATTTAAATAGATTCCTAAAGTAATTGCAGGGGGTTTAGGCAACTATTCCTGTTGTAAAAGTTCTCGAAGACATAAAGTAGAACCTGAGGATAAACAGTCACAAAAAGAGGTAAAATTAAAAGGATTCATTCCACGGTTTTTTTTATTCTTCTATGAGAACATAAACATCGTCTTTTTCACGCACAGCAGCATTACAATATTAATTTATTCTGATTTAAGGTAAGAACTAGATATAGCTAGAACTAACATTTATAATAACGATAAAATGCATTTGCTTAAAACAGTATTGGCATTTTAATAATAATAGACATTTATCCATATCTGTATTTATAGCTTTTCCCCTTCTTTCTTTTTTTAAATCTTTTTAAATTTTTTCACCTATAGGTTTGACCCTTTAATGCATGTAACTTCACAGTATAAAGGAAGACGACCATATTCTCCCTCGCAATCTCAGACTCTGGCTCAGAAAGTCCATCTGATGTTCAGGATATATACTTTTCAGTGAAATTAGTGAGGAAAAAAGTGACTATTTTCTTCTCAAGGGGGAATTTCTGTGTGCTTGTCACGCGTTACCAATGGTAACGTTATATATAGACACAAAAGAAAATCACCAAATTCACATATTTAAGCAAAACTACATTAAGTAAATATCTACAACCAGCGAGAGAAATTCAGAGGTAAGTGTAATAATTTAGTCCATGAGTAAAACGAAATCTTTTATACCTTTAAAGAGAAGATATTTCATTTTCCTGGCCAAATTTAAAGCTGTAATATTGACTTTTAAGGTAAAGTGTAAAAAAAAAAAATTAAAAAAAGAAAATCACTCCTAACACCCGTTCCCGAGAAACCCTTTTAAAGGATGCCTGCATTTCATTATTTTAAGTCCTGCTTTTCGAAGGAAAAAAGGGGGAGGGGGGAAAAAGGCAAACAGAGAAGGGGAAAGCTCCCAATATATAGAAATATGGCAACGCTTAAATTCTTCATTGTGCAGCTACGTACAGTTTAAGTTACAGCACTTATATTTTAAAAGAATGCACCTTTAGCCAAGATTGTTTACTTTTCAGAGAGAGAGATGGGGGAAATGTACTTGCAGCTCCTGAAATGGTATTTTTGTGTTTCAAAGCTTAGAGGAACAAATTGGCCCCGGGAAAGGCTGAAGGAAGAGGGGAGGTTCACACACACGGCATTTTGTGCTTTAGCGTGTCTTTAGTCCGCCCACCCCCCAAAGTAGCTCTTAAGAGGTTAAGGACATATTGAGAGCGCCTAAAATCGTTAATCCATACAGGTGCGGATGAATACAGCCTAGGAAAATGATACTGGCTCTTTAAACCATAAAGATGTGTTTATAGGTTCATCAAGAGAAATTAAAGTTGGCTGTGAGCTCCCGAATCCTATTCTCTCTGTTCATTTTCTTCAGTTTCATTCTGCGGTTCTGAAACCAGATTTTAACTTGTCTGTCTGTGAGGTGGACTGTGCGGCTGATCTCTAGGCGACGCTCACGAGTCAGGTACATATTGAATAGAAACTCCTTTTCCAGCTCGAGAGTTTGATGCTTGGTATAGGGGCATCGTTTCTTTCTGCCACTTTTTGCCGTGAGCCAGTTTGCTGCATTTTCTCCTTTTGAATTGCCTAGTTTTGAGAAAGTAAAAAATGGATGTTACCATCGGGTAGGAGGCAAAGAGCTGTGGGGGAGAGAGTGGAAGTAGCATCTATGCGTGTGTCTGTGTCTGTGCGTGCGGTGGGCTCACTCCGCCAGCTGCGGAGAGTTGGAATGTGGGGTGTCCTTGAGGGAACCGAGAGCTTCAAAACGGTTTCCCAAAGGTTTTGAATATGTCCGGTAAGAACTGCCACTGCTCAAAAACCTCCAGACAGCCTCTGGCGGGCAGCATGCCCCAGAATGTAGTTCACCTCCGACCCTCCAAAACAAGCTCCTACCCTCTCCCTGTCGGCCATTCCAAGCCCTCTGGTACTGAAGACTGTTGGTGAAGGGCCTGCAGTCTTAATTCCTTCCCCCCAGGCACCTGCTTCCAAAAAAACAAAGCCTCCGGATCCGGACTTTGTAAGTGTGCTACGGAGGTGGAAAACAAGGTGAGCTAGGGAGCTGGAGCCTCCCTGCCTTCAGCCCCTGCCTTTCCGGAGAGTTTCGCCATGGCCTTCTCTTTTCCAACCATTTTGCGGAAGAAAAAATACAGTCATAGCAATAATAAAAAGGTTTCGAGGTGATTTCTGTCAGTGGAACTGACTGGGAAAGTGGTAACACCAATCCCTTGATGGCTCAGAGTGGTTAGTGGTTTGGGGTTGGCTCTCTAATAGTTTTTCGCTGACCCTTTTTTCCCCCCTTTTTCTTTAAACACTACTTTCCAACGGGTCGCCTGAAAGGAATAACAGGGCATCTGAAATGCAAACGGAGAGAAGCTCCTGAAAAATCTGCCGTCGGAGAAGGGGAGTTATTTTTTGCGATGGGGACCCGAAAGGGAAATAAATAAAGAAATGTATAAATAACCTCTCTGTTATCTAGTGTAGATGCTGAAGGATATTCGCCGTGCATTCATCAGTCTAATTTGATAGCAGCTCATAGATGGCACATTTCAGCGCGGCTGTTTTTCCGAAAAGCATTCTGGATCGTAAAATATAACTTACCGCGTTAATAGGTTTATTTATTGGCACTGCCTATTGCTTATTTTGGATGCTTTACAAACATCTCTGTTATCTGGTAGGCACCTTCACATCACGGGGGAGAGATTGATCTTGTTTTTCTAAATGTTTAAGCAGCATGCAGGCTAAAGTTGCCCATAGCACAGGCTCTAAGGGTTTTAAACTATAGGATGGACATTAATTTTTACGGCAACCCCATGCCCGAATATTACAAAGTTCAGAAGGTCAGTCTGAGCAGCGCTTCTTGGCAGCCCCGCGGGGCAGCTGGGATCCTCCTTTCGCATCTCAATGCCGCTATGATCCTCAACGACTATTTTATTTCTTTCTTTTTTTTCCTTTCTCTTTAATCATCACTACCACCATCACCATCATCATTCGCTTACCTACAGGCTCTTTCTCGGGAGAAGCTTTGCTGCTCTCTGACGGAGCTGGAGAGAGCTCCTCTGCGGTGGAAGATGAAGCCTGAGTCTCGTCCTCCCTCTGGGAGACACACGCCAAGGGGCTTGGGGAGCGTTCCTCATCCTCCTTCCTCCCCGCGTCCGGGACGGGAGGCAAAGATGGAGGCGTCTGGAAGCGGCCGGGGGGCTGCGGAGGGAAAGGGGCAGCCCCGGCTGGCCCCGCGCCGTAGTTCTTGGAAGTGCCATAAGCCTGGGAGAGGCGGAAGTAGCCCGGGACGGGGACCCCGCCGCCGCCGCTGGCTGGGCTGACCTCGGCACTCAGCCGGGGGAAGGGAGCGAGGTCTGTGGCGGCCGAGCCCTTGGGGCATTTCTCTGAGTCATAGAGGCAGTAGGAACTCTCCTCCTTAATGCTTGGAGCGAAGGAGCACGAGGTGGCCTGCTGGCTCTCCGGCTCTTCCATGCGACAGGACCGGGGGGGATCTAGCCACACTTCCATCCCTGACACGTAGGAGTGCGAGCTGGGGACCATGCTTTGAGAAGTACCTTCATTGCGTTTGCTCAGAACGGGGAAAAGTGCGCAGCTTTGCAGCCCGTAGGACAGATCGGACGCCTGTGGCAGGTAGATACCACTGTTGGGATAGTAGCCGCCTCCGCCTCCGCCTCCGCCTCCTGCTCCCGCCGCTTCCCCTCTGCCCGAGCTGATCAGGGAGTCTACCAAAAAAGAGTTTGCAGACGGGCTCTCGGAGCATGACATTGTTGTGGAATAATTTGGCGAAGGGAGCAGATAGCCCTTTCTGGCTGACATTTCTTGTGCAAAACATGCTGAATATGATGAGAGATACCCCCGCACCACGGCAGGCGCCTGCAGCCAATGGAAGCCCGGGCCTCCCCAGCAACCCCTCCCCGTCTGGTTTCGTATGCACAGAGCTGCTCTCAGGTCGACCTCTGAATTTGGAAGATAGATGTATATTAATGTGTAATATGGATTTCCATACACACAGGCGCGCGCGCTTCGACCACATGGGCGAGCGCCTGCGCCCAGGCGGGAGCCGCGCTCCCGGGAAGGGGAAGGGGAAGGGGAAGGAGAAGGGGAAAGGGAAGGAGCGGGCTGCGCTGGTACTGGCTCCAAGTTTTGTTCCCCTCTTATCACACGCACCGCTATAAAATAGCCCGGCGGTCCTGATGTTTATTATACCTAGGCTGGAGCGGTGTCCAGATGAAGCTTTTACTATCGCTCCTCTCTCCCCATGGTTGGGCTTTTCAGCAGCAATGCCTGCTCACCTCCCTGCACAGCCTATGTGTCACACGAAATTAATAAAGCCACGGCTCGCCCGGTGTTTTATGCTCAGCCTCTGCTCTTTTTATTTGATTGTCTCGTTTTTTTAAGAAATAAAGGCGTGTTATTGTTTATCACGGATCATTGGAAACCGTAAAGGGGCCTGGTGCCTCCCGCGTTAAACTACCGAGGAAGGGGGCTGCTTGCAGCCTAACATCCCCGCCACGACGCCAGGCTGGGCTTAATTTTCCTGGAGATAAAATGCTCGCCGCTGCGCTGAGGAATCTCTTAGGGAAGCAATGCCACTCTGGGAGGATTGATTGTGCGGTTGCAGCTTCTAATGCTTTAGTTAACGCTGGATTCTTCCTGAGGTCTGATTACCATTTAAAATATAAAGCCAGACATATGTCACAGAAAGAATCCAGACGCGAGCAGCTCAAATGGATCCTCGCAGGATGCTGAGCACCGTGTTTATTGGTGTGTTTATATTTGGACGATCATTTTTATATCTCCCCTCCCTCCCCCTCTATTTGGGTCTTTTCACTTTTCGCCTCTTCAAAAGCATCGTCTCCGTTAAGCAATGTACTAAATAATAGAAATAAGAGTAGCTAGATAAATACCGAGATACTAGACAGTCCGGTCCAGTCAATATGTAATTGTGGCGGAGGTAGCAGACAGATAGCAGACAGGCAGGGACGCAGACAGAGAGACAGATAGATTTCGTAATGAAATGCTTAATGATGACTTGCTTTCACTTCCATCATCTGTCGCTTATGCCATTTTAAAGTCGCCTCACTGCCTGGCCCGCGGACTAGGGGCACTTCGGTTCAAGGGGAGCCTGAGGCTCCGCAGCTCTCGCTGCCCATCCCTGAGGAGCATCACTCGCTCCTCTCTCCGCACACCGCCTGGAGAAGCAGCCGTCGACCGGTTTCCGCTTCCAGCAGGTCGGGCCGGTGAGAGCGACTGCCGACCGGGCGTCATCACCGCCAGGGACGAGAGCCGCTGCCGGGCATCCGGCTGCCGTGTCCGGGAGGGCACTGGCGGCTGTGATGGGGCCGCTGCCTGCCGGGAAAGGTGGTGCCGGGGCGGGCGCGGAGCCCCGAATTCCCCGGCCCCTACCCTCGGCCTTCAAATCCCCCAGGGGGCATTTCTTCCCCCTCGCCCGGCGGATCTGTCAAGCCCCACGTGGTATTGTCGGGCAGTGTTTGCCTGCCACGGGGAAAAGTTTTTTTTCCACAGCGTGACATTCCCCTGGAGGAATCCCTGCTTGAGGCAGGAGGGCAGTGTCCCTTCCCGCGGGGCCCTCCCCAGCCTCCCTCCGCGCCCCGGGAAGCACTAGGGCAGGCAAGGCATGCTGCAACTTTGATACACCCATAAAATCTCTGTGGAAAGGCGCCTGATTTTTTTTTTCCAGCGTGATGGGGCGAGCATCACAGCGCGTTTTCCTTCTGACCGGCCCGTGGGATGGGCTGACAGGGGTAGGTGTCCCAGCCTATAGAAAAGCTTCGAGGTTTTTTTCCTTCCCGCATTTCCTACTGTAACATTGTTTGTATTTTCCCAACCCGACTAACTTCGGATGTGTTAATGTGCGATGGACGAGGCCTTATCAGATTCCTATGAGGGCCATATCATTACTAACAAAATTAATACCACATAAGGAACTGGTTTATTGGCTGGTATACAGGAAGGCTATTATCAATAGGCTTAGCTTCATAAATACAGATCTAAATAAAAAGAAACGTGAGCCCCAGCGCCGCCTTCCAAGTACATTTCTCTACATAAGTCAGGTATAAAAATTACTCCGGGGAAGTCCGCTCTTGCGGTATGTTTATTTTGCATTTGCCAAATTAAATAGAAACGGATTGCAAATCTAAAAACCATACGGAAGCGAGGAGAAATGCTTGAAATCCTTCCAAACCTGTTTTTAAAATAAGCAGCTCCCTTTTAAAAATTGGATTAAAGTGAAGGAAAGTACTATAAAAAGTATGCTGCAGTTCTCGTCAGCCGGAATAAAATGTCTGGAAGTGCATCGAAGAGGCACGAGTTGGTTTCTCCTCCCTGTGCGATCTAATGCAGGGGAATCAGACAAAATGCACAGAGGCCGGTGAGAATTTTTGAAGGTTTTCTTTAGCCTCCCCGTTTAGGTTTTGCAGCAGTGGGTTACCCCACCCCCGTGTCAGGTCCTGCGGGAGCTGCCGCGGGGTGTTGTGTTGACCGCAGTAAACGGTGCCGGTTTGATGGTCAAGGCACCGACTCCGTCTAGATCATGAACTCAGCTCGGCGTTGCATTATCTCTGCTTTCTTTAATCGCTAACAAGGCCAAGGCAAATAGTAACCAGCATCATCAAACCCAGTGAAGTAAAACTAATAATGTTCATTCGATTCGTAACTATAAAAGATAATGGTCAATTCTGACTAAACTGAGCTAATTTGGCATGCGCTGAGTGTAGCTACTGCACTACCAGCGCTTAACAATGTGTCCCTTGGAACTTAACCCCTATTTAAAAGAAATTTTAAAGAATATTGTGGACGCCAGGGGACGAGAATTACTTTCTTTTTAATTCTACTTCTGTAAGTAAAGCTATCTGAGGGTCTATAAAACCAAGCAAATAAAATTCTGATAAATATCAAAGCCGGCGAGAAGGTGCTTTTGTGGAGAATCTAAATTCATGGCGTACATAGACAATACTATCAAAATAAAATTTTATTGATCTAAGAAAAATATAATAGATGCATTAATAGCGTCGTTAAGCCATTTTATTGGTTGAACTAAAATTAAAAACAAAAAGGGAATAAATAAAAAGCGACAGCTCAGCCTGAGCAAACTCTGACTGGAAATCTCAAAACGTATCGTGTTAAACCGTGATTTATCTTTTTATTATTGGCCTGTATAACCCAAAAGATCAGCGCTGTTAATCCAGAGACGCATTTTGCGAGCTAATTAAAATATGCTTTTATTTGTAGACACGGGCAAGCTGCAATTTGTGAAAACGTAAACGGCCTTGCAGTCTGTGCAGAAGTGCATGCGCCGCCTATCTGAGAATACAGCCGTGGACTACATTTTATGCAGCTCCAAAAATTAATGCGATCAGACTACAGTTATTTAATGTTGGAACTGTCAGTTGCCTGGAACGTGTGTGTGTGCCAGATTCCTCTTTTTTTTTTTTCCCTCCCCCCTTTTTTTTTCTGGATTTACTCCAAAGAAGGCGGATTTCAGACAGGAGGTTTAGGAACTGCGTCTGTGCCAAGTTAGGTGACAAATGACGGCCCCACTAATTTTATCTTTACTAGAAATTCTTTCGCTCCGGTGGTGGTGGTGCTGGGGAGGTTGGCTTGTTTTGGCGGATTATCTTGTTAAAAATTAGGCTGCGATTTAATTTTATTCCAGCCATCCGGAGGCTTGCTCTCCTAACTGTGTTTTATATTATACATGTATCGTTTTACTTATTTGGATTAGGAACATATTTTGCAAGTAATTCTGACGAGCTTCAAATTCTAGTGTGCAGTGGGACAAAATACACCCAAACCAACTCATTAGGGCTTTATTTCCTCGTCATTTTCCGGCACTGACGAGAACAACGGGGCTTTCTATTGTCCGGAGAGCCCCAAACACCATGCAGAAGCAACAACAGTATCGGGTTATATATGTGTGGGGAAAATATTGCATATCCAAGTTTGTCTTTTAAGCCTACCCCTTCTGTTGTGAGACATGGGCCGCACAGCTCTGTTAAGCATTTGAAACTGTAGCCCTTCTCCCTTTTTCTAGCTGTTTTCCCTTTAAAGAAGATCTGGATGCATAAACAATTTTTTTTTTTGGTTGTGGTATAGCTTGGCTCTCAGACACACACGTTGGCCAGAAGTTTCGATTTCAGAGCATTTAATGAAAAGATTGTGACCCAAAAAAAAAAAAAAAAAAAAAAAAAAAAAAAAAAAAAAGACAACAAAACACAAACCCTATGAGCTTATGAAAAAGCCTCCCAGGGGTTTGGATGTGGTATGTGAGCTAAAGTTGAGTACACGATTAATTAAACACAGTGTAGACACTGAGCTGGCTTCCCCTCTTCCCTCCAAAACATGCAAACCCAAATAATGTGAAATAATAAACAGTTATTGTAAGAAACAAGCTTGTTTTTTTAAAATATTATCCTATGACCGCGGCCGTCAGTAAACAATTCGTAACCAGAGGGCGCTTTAACTGCTGCTGGGGTCCCTTTGATTTATTCAGCCAAGTATTGAATGGGACAGGGAAACAACAAGGGGAAAAATAAATATTTGATCAAATATGCAGAGTTAAACTTGACTGGTGTAAAATGAAATGTTGCAAAGGGACCCTCAAATCTCCCTGCTTCTCACGTGGCTTCTTGCGTCCTGGCATTGCTGAGGGGAAGTCAAAAGGCATCAACATCCCCGAGCTTTAATGGAGCATCTTTGATGAAATCGATAGGTTCCAATAATCATCTGAAAACTGCTTTCTGTCGACTGAGCATGTGCTTTTAGCTACACTTGCAACAGTTCCCTGGAAGCACAATTAAAAATATACCGCAGACGAATGGCATTATATACAAAGAAGAGAAAGGACAAAATAATATTTTTCATTTTCCTGGACAGATATTTAAAACTCTGTCCTAAGAAACATGTGTATTAAAATATGTAACTAAGCCAGTATCTCCTCCATATAATACCACCTTCCCTCCCACCCTTCTTAAATGGAGACATAAGAAAAACATGTGAAAATTTTATGGGCATGAAAAGTAACCTGGAGTTAGGGATACTCGTAGAGAGGATAGAGTTTCAAAGCTACAATCCAGAACAGGCCTGGGCACACGAGAACGAGTGACTATTGTTTGTTTACAGCACATGTGCTGAGAAAGAAAGAAAGAAAGAAAGAAAGAGAGAAAGAAAGGAAGAAAGAGAGAAAGGAAGAAAGGAAGAAAGAAAGAAAGAGGAAAAGAAAGAAAGGAAAAAAGAAAGGAAAAAAGAAAGGAAAAAAGAAAGGGAGAAAGGAAGGAAGGAAGGAAGAAAGGAAGAAAGGAAGAAAGAAAGGAAGAAGGGAAGAAAGGAAGAAAATCGAAATCTAAATCTAGTCATGCATGAATATTTACTTAATATGCAATCACATGAACAGTTTTTAGTATAAGTATGTCAAAAGTTGTTTACCACAATCTGTGTCCAGCTGCAAGGAAGCAGACTACCCTTTAAGGTTACCAAACGACCCTAACTAAACTATAGTTCAAGACTAATAAGATCGTCAGAATTGTCTGTCATTTGCAGACTGTGTTGCCATAGATCTAGTTGATTGAAGACACCTACTGTTCCACACATAAATGTCAAGTTTCATAATATTTCCAATGCTACACTTTTTTTTCAGTAAGTGGAAGAAAGCTACAAGTTACTCTGAAAAAATATTTCCAGATAACGTGGATTTTCCACGCGACTGGCCAAAATGATGAGAAAATAAAAGGTCAGCTGCAACTTAGAAAGTCCCTTCTATATTATTTCACATCCTAATCACCAATATTTTGCATCCCTTCCCCTCCCTACAGTCATTTTCCGCGGTGCTCAGCGATCGGGGCAAGGGCCACCCCAGATCGCAGGGTACCATTCAAGTCACTGCACACTCCTCGCTGTTCTCCATGCCGGTAGATGTATAAAACACTTACCTTCGCGCATTTCCTAACCAAAGCCCAGAGGCTTTAACTCCACCGAGAAGCCCCAGCGTCTCCCCCCTCCCCCGGCATCCCGAGCGGCTTTTTGTACAGCGGAGCCCGGTAAGTGCAATAATTACCCGTGTGGCTCCAGGGATGCAAAGTGAACAAAGGCCAAGATTTTCTTTTTTTTTTTTCCCCCCCCCCTTTGCAGGGCTGCTCCCCTTGCCCCGGGCGGCTTTGACATTGATCTGAAGATCGCCATCTTGTGGCAAAAACAGCCCCTAAACCGCGGCCGACGTCCATCCGTCCGTCCGCCCGCACGCCGGGGCCCNAAGGGCCACCCCAGATCGCAGGGTACCATTCAAGTCACTGCACACTCCTCGCTGTTCTCCATGCCGGTAGATGTATAAAACACTTACCTTCGCGCATTTCCTAACCAAAGCCCAGAGGCTTTAACTCCACCGAGAAGCCCCAGCGTCTCCCCCCTCCCCCGGCATCCCGAGCGGCTTTTTGTACAGCGGAGCCCGGTAAGTGCAATAATTACCCGTGTGGCTCCAGGGATGCAAAGTGAACAAAGGCCAAGATTTTCTTTTTTTTTTTTCCCCCCCCCCTTTGCAGGGCTGCTCCCCTTGCCCCGGGCGGCTTTGACATTGATCTGAAGATCGCCATCTTGTGGCAAAAACAGCCCCTAAACCGCGGCCGACGTCCATCCGTCCGTCCGCCCGCACGCCGGGGCCCCGCGGCAGGACGGCGGGCGAGCGGGCGGACAGACAGACGGCGGAGGCGGCGGTGGAGAGCTATGGTCGCTCACCTCCCGGTGTAAAAACCTCTGGAAGAACCTCCGCTGCCTTTATAGTGATGCCTTTGGTACAGGCGAGTGGACAAGTCACGGACAGTTTTTACGGCCGCAGTGTCACAGCAACACAGAGGATGCGATTTTATTGGGCTAGGAAATCCAAACCCCGACCACAGAAACTCCATGTTTTTACTGTCTCTGGGATTGGCTCTGAATACCAGTTAATTTTTAACCAGGAAAGGAAGCTTTCAGGCTTAACTTTCATTGCCATTCAGCTCTCCATCTGTACCTCAATCCCTCTCTCACCGGCTGTCCATCCATCTGCCTGTCTCCTTTAACTGGCATTTCCCCTTGCATACCAGACAAACAAACAAACAAACAAAGTCCCCTCTTTTTCCCCTCATTTTCCAAGATTCCCTTTGGGTAAACGTTGTCTGGCTGGGCGGCGGTGCTCAACAAAGGCCCAAAGTCAGTAAGTCCTTCATCTCAAGGTTATGGGTGATGTCCAAACAATACAGAAGTTCAAAGCCAGTAAACAATGCAAAAACGGAATGCACTTTCTTCTGATTAGGATTAGGGTCAGCATTAAAGATTCAAACACTCTTCTCAAAACTCATTCCTATCTCAGCTATTGTTTGGTGTTTGGGGTTTTTTCCCCCCTGCCCCCTCCAACTTTCTCCCTCCAGCCCTCCTCCCCCCACTGTCGGCCTCAGTCCACCCCCTCCCTGCCTTGGAGATCAAGGACAATTTCAAACAGTCCATTTCCACCACACTGCCATGTGGATTTTTTTCCCGAAAGACAACAATTTTCTTAAGGCTCTTAAATTCTGGCCACATCCATCAGCTGGCTTGAACCTTCCCTTTGGTGCCAGCTTATAAAATGTGTCCCAAATGCTACTGACAAACATTTCTCCTGGACACATGTGGTGGGGGGCAAACAGTAATGGCACATCCAACCCTCGAGCGTAGGACCTTGCCCCGCCAACGATGGCAGGATAAGGAGAAGGCCTAACACGTAGCGAGCTATGAACACACTTAATTTTCCTTTTCCTGTGACCCGCCGAAACTATGCCCGAACAAGCCTAGGTTCACCCGTTAACTCCAGAGTAGAAGATTTCATGACTAATTTCACAAAAGAAGAGTAATTCGCCCCAAATGACCGAACAAGGTCATGAGGAATTTCGGGTCCCAGAGTTACATCGGATAAAAGAACATGCAGTAACGTAACACCAGAGTAAAAATATAAAGTTTCCATTTTTTTATTTTCCTTGTGCGCTGCTCCACTGTATACATGCAACCAAGTACTTTCGCATATTAAAAGAAAACTGTATATACATATAGACGATACATATTGAAAACAGTGACGTCATATAAAGGTATTGCATTTTGTGAATTGTGACAAAGGAATTACATCCATTTGGTAAAATTTATTAATCAAAAANCTATAGTTCAAGACTAATAAGATCGTCAGAATTGTCTGTCATTTGCAGACTGTGTTGCCATAGATCTAGTTGATTGAAGACACCTACTGTTCCACACATAAATGTCAAGTTTCATAATATTTCCAATGCTACACTTTTTTTTCAGTAAGTGGAAGAAAGCTACAAGTTACTCTGAAAAAATATTTCCAGATAACGTGGATTTTCCACGCGACTGGCCAAAATGATGAGAAAATAAAAGGTCAGCTGCAACTTAGAAAGTCCCTTCTATATTATTTCACATCCTAATCACCAATATTTTGCATCCCTTCCCCTCCCTACAGTCATTTTCCGCGGTGCTCAGCGATCGGGGCAAGGGCCACCCCAGATCGCAGGGTACCATTCAAGCCACTGCACACTCCTCGCTGTTCTCCATGCCGGTAGATGTATAAAACACTTACCTTCGCGCATTTCCTAACCAAAGCCCAGAGGCTTTAACTCCACCGAGAAGCCCCAGCGTCTCCCCCCTCCCCCGGCATCCCGAGCGGCTTTTTGTACAGCGGAGCCCGGTAAGTGCAATAATTACCCGTGTGGCTCCAGGGATGCAAAGTGAACAAAGGCCAAGATTTTCTTTTTTTTTTTTCCCCCCCCCCTTTGCAGGGCTGCTCCCCTTGCCCCGGGCGGCTTTGACATTGATCTGAAGATCGCCATCTTGTGGCAAAAACAGCCCCTAAACCGCGGCCGACGTCCATCCGTCCGTCCGCCCGCACGCCGGGGCCCCGCGGCAGGACGGCGGGCGAGCGGGCGGACGGACAGACGGCGGAGGCGGCGGTGGAGAGCTATGGTCGCTCACCTCCCGGTGTAAAAACCTCTGGAAGAACCTCCGCTGCCTTTATAGTGATGCCTTTGGTACAGGCGAGTGGACAAGTCACGGACAGTTTTTACGGCCGCAGTGTCACAGCAACACAGAGGATGCGATTTTATTGGGCTAGGAAATCCAAACCCCGACCACAGAAACTCCATGTTTTTACTGTCTCTGGGATTGGCTCTGAATACCAGTTAATTTTTAACCAGGAAAGGAAGCTTTCAGGCTTAACTTTCATTGCCATTCAGCTCTCCATCTGCACCTCAANCCCCCCCCCTTTGCAGGGCTGCTCCCCTTGCCCCGGGCGGCTTTGACATTGATCTGAAGATCGCCATCTTGTGGCAAAAACAGCCCCTAAACCGCGGCCGACGTCCATCCGTCCGTCCGCCCGCACGCCGGGGCCCCGCGGCAGGACGGCGGGCGAGCGGGCGGACAGACAGACGGCGGAGGCGGCGGTGGAGAGCTATGGTCGCTCACCTCCCGGTGTAAAAACCTCTGGAAGAACCTCCGCTGCCTTTATAGTGATGCCTTTGGTACAGGCGAGTGGACAAGTCACGGACAGTTTTTACGGCCGCAGTGTCACAGCAACACAGAGGATGCGATTTTATTGGGCTAGGAAATCCAAACCCCGACCACAGAAACTCCATGTTTTTACTGTCTCTGGGATTGGCTCTGAATACCAGTTAATTTTTAACCAGGAAAGGAAGCTTTCAGGCTTAACTTTCATTGCCATTCAGCTCTCCATCTGTACCTCAATCCCTCTCTCACCGGCTGTCCATCCATCTGCCTGTCTCCTTTAACTGGCATTTCCCCTTGCATACCAGACAAACAAACAAACAAACAAAGTCCCCTCTTTTTCCCCTCATTTTCCAAGATTCCCTTTGGGTAAACGTTGTCTGGCTGGGCGGCGGTGCTCAACAAAGGCCCAAAGTCAGTAAGTCCTTCATCTCAAGGTTATGGGTGATGTCCAAACAATACAGAAGTTCAAAGCCAGTAAACAATGCAAAAACGGAATGCACTTTCTTCTGATTAGGATTAGGGTCAGCATTAAAGATTCAAACACTCTTCTCAAAACTCATTCCTATCTCAGCTATTGTTTGGTGTTTGGGGTTTTTTCCCCCCTGCCCCCTCCAACTTTCTCCCTCCAGCCCTCCTCCCCCCACTGTCGGCCTCAGTCCACCCCCTCCCTGCCTTGGAGATCAAGGACAATTTCAAACAGTCCATTTCCACCACACTGCCATGTGGATTTTTTTCCCGAAAGACAACAATTTTCTTAAGGCTCTTAAATTCTGGCCACATCCATCAGCTGGCTTGAACCTTCCCTTTGGTGCCAGCTTATAAAATGTGTCCCAAATGCTACTGACAAACATTTCTCCTGGACACATGTGGTGGGGGGCAAACAGTAATGGCACATCCAACCCTCGAGCGTAGGACCTTGCCCCGCCAACGATGGCAGGATAAGGAGAAGGCCTAACACGTAGCGAGCTATGAACACACTTAATTTTCCTTTTCCTGTGACCCGCCGAAACTATGCCCGAACAAGCCTAGGTTCACCCGTTAACTCCAGAGTAGAAGATTTCATGACTAATTTCACAAAAGAAGAGTAATTCGCCCCAAATGACCGAACAAGGTCATGAGGAATTTCGGGTCCCAGAGTTACATCGGATAAAAGAACATGCAGTAACGTAACACCAGAGTAAAAATATAAAGTTTCCATTTTTTTATTTTCCTTGTGCGCTGCTCCACTGTATACATGCAACCAAGTACTTTCGCATATTAAAAGAAAACTGTATATACATATAGACGATACATATTGAAAACAGTGACGTCATATAAAGGTATTGCATTTTGTGAATTGTGACAAAGGAATTACATCCATTTGGTAAAATTTATTAATCAAAAACATTCTTATCACCACTTTGTTGCACATGTAAAGAAATCCCACACCCTTTAGCCCCAAAGGAACAATAATAATAAAAAAAAAAACAAAACACCAACAAAAAAAACCAACCAGGGGAAAAAAAGACATTCGAACAAAATAGGTCATGGGATCTTTTTTTTAATTATTATTTACAAGTCTTGTAAAACACCGTTCCTGTATGAAATATACATTCAGATATTCTTGACAGCAAATTACCTCAATGATAGAACACCGTATCCTTTGTAAACTGATATAGAATTTTAAATATTTTCCTTTTTTTTCTCTTTTTCCTTTTTTTAATAGCATTTTTTCACGCTTTGGTTCCTGCAGGGAAATATATATATTTATAGATATTTAAAATAAGTCCAAACAACTCTCCATTCTTTGCATACGTCGACTGGGCGACAAAGTAGAGCTCATGACATTTAAAGTAGACAACAACAAAATTACCATATTTACATTGTTTGGCTTCTGTTTAAACTCCTCACTAGTCACCTTTAAACGAACATGCAATCGAGTTATTTTAATGATCCAATGTTAGTGCGTTGCACAACTCCAAGTTTCAATTAAGTGTTGTGTGGTATTTGCTAAACTGTCGTTCTCCACAGGTATTTCCTGAAGAAAGTTTGTGAGCCAGAAGCCAGAAGGTTAGTTTCCTTTATGGAGTTGTTTCTTTTAAAATGCTGAAATTCACACTTTTTTGCCGATTTATTTTTAGTATTTGTGTATGATTTGTCTCCAAAAAGATGGCAAGGCATAGTGTGTTGTCATAAATAAAACAAGAGCTAATTAAATTTTTCTAACTTTATTTTTAGTGATTGTTTCTTTACGATATATGGCGAATTTATACCTGATTTCTTAAAGTAAATAATTAAGTCTTTCATTTAGGTCTTGTTTCCCTGGCCCCCATCCCTCCCCACACCCCCAAAGGAAACACGATTATAACCATCACTACATCCATATTACAACTACTCGCGGCTGGCCCCGGGAAGGTGTAGACATGACATCCCCCCTTCCTTTAATTCTCTGTGTGTGTCTGTGTGTGTGTCCGTCCTTCAATTCTTATTTCAAACCCATGAGCAATGGAACACTGCCTCTAACCCAGATATTTTTCTAAAGAAGAACAAAAGATTATTTTTAAGAGTTTATATTCTGCAGTGGTCCTGGTTGGGTGAGCCCGACCTGGCAGTCTTCAGACAGATGTTCCACAACAGCACAGGGGCGAGAAAGGGCAGAGGGTGGGTGAGTCCAGGGATGGAGGAGGACCGTCCCCGCCTGTGCCTGCTGAAAGCGGTGGCAGGGTGAGCCGCAGTGCCTGGAAAGGTAAGAGGTATGGATTTTGCACTCAGAGGTGACGTGCACGTTTAAAAATGGATCCCATGTGTGTCAAAATGAAATCGATTCCAGTTGATATGTAAATATATATATATATAAAAATCATAATCGCAGTTCCAGAGTAGGTTTACATGTGTGTAAAACCTTAGATTCTTCTAGTCCCGTCAGATACACACCTCCTTCCTCCACATAACCCCGTGGCTTGACCTTGTCAAGGGCGAAATCTGAATTTAATCTCGTCTTGAAAAACACTATGAGTTTTAAAGTAGTGGATTAGCTGAGTAATATTGTAATCGGTCCCGGTTAATTTTTTTTTCTTTCATTCTTCTGTTCTGAAACCATATTTTGACTTGACGGTCGGTCAGATTGAGCATTCGGGAGAGCTGGAGGCGTTTCTCTTTGTTTATGTAGACACTGAAGAAGAATTCCCTTTCTAACTCTCTAATCTGGTATTTGGTGTATGGGCATCTCTTTTTACGCGTACGTTGTCCACCTGTGGAGCGAAAAAAGGCAGAAACATTTGAGACCCGGCGGTGGCCGGCGCCGAGGGCTGAGGAGGGATGGGGAGACTCTCAGGCAAAGCACGTTAACATGGAAAAGACGCGTTTTGCCCGCTTCGGGGCCGGCGTTGTAGGTCCGGGGCTTGGCGCCAGCCCTCCGCCTTGGCGGGTGCGTGCAGCCGGGCCCGGGACCCGCCGGCACACCCCGGCTCCTGCAGTGCCGCGGCCCGGGGCAGCACGCAGGGCGAAACCCCCGCCGAGACGCGGGGATCCGTCCTCGCTTCCTCCGCGGGGAGGGCAGCTGGAGGAAAGAGTGGTGGCGGGGGGTTCTTGCGGATTTCACGAGCCGGAGGAAAGCCTTTGTAGGCTGCTCCGCCGGGAGCCACCACGCACGCGGAGCTGCCCAGGGAGCAGCCATCACCTGGCTGCCTGCAGCGGGCAGCGCTGCAGCGGGCGGGGGGGGGCCCTCGCCCAACCCTCCTCGAGCCCGTACCAGCTTGGATCTCGCCCTCGTTCCCTGGCCTAATCCCGTCTCTACGTCCCGAGCGGAGGAAAAGCCCCTGAGTCCAAGGCTGAGGCGTCTCCTTCTCCCCCTAGCCGGCTATTTTCAAGCACGCTCTCCACCGCATCGAGGCATTCTCCTCTCGATTAGCCATTACGGTTTTAAAGTTCATTAAGCAGAATATAAAAGGTTTCAAGGTTCAGGAGCTCTTTACATTAAACGTAGCTGCTATCCCTTTAAAAACTTCCTTTTCTGGTACAGTTCATTGTCGAGGTATTTTTTTCCCCCGGCCGTATACTAGCTTTGCCTTTTAAAAAGCCCACATAAAAAAATCAGACTTTGACAGATTGAATAACAATTGTAAGTAACAAACTGTTGGACAGAAGGCAACACGTAATTGCCACAGTGCCTTAGTAAAATGGCTTCCTTTAGTCAAAAAGGCCAGCTTTAGGTTAATTTGCTTCTTTTAATATATTGCTACAGTTCAGGCGGCTACTTTATCTGTTAAACGCTATTCTAGTGCAATCGTTAAAACGGCGAAGGCTTTGAATTCAGCTCCTAACTAGACTTCTGGTGCAACACATGGCTTTTATAAAATCACTGGATTACATAGATATCAAAGGAGTCAGGATCTCCTTTTTTTGCCGAATTTACAGGCACAGAACTAACGTTATTATATTTTCAAGAGCTGACCACGGAACTCTTTTATTATTATTTTAAAAAGCAGAAAAAAGAAAAAAGGAGCAGAAAAAAGAAAAAAAAATTTAGGCATCCATTGCCCGGTGGGTATTTCACGGCCAATTTCAGCACTAAACACGTGATCTCGCCTTTTATAACAAAGTTTTGTTGGGGGAAATCTAAAGGCCCTTCATAAACCTTATATGCTTATAAAACAGCATATAAAAATTTAACAGCGGCGGTGCGCTAGATTTCAAGCTGCCTTTCCTAAAAGCGCTCCGGCGCTGCCTTTATACGTACTGGAACTGCCGGATTTCTCTTCATTGTTGCCGGAAGATGACTCGGGGCTGCTGCTGCTCTCCGGCCGCCTCCTCCTCTCCTTCTCCGCCGCCGTCGCCGCCGCCCTGCCGCAGCCGCCCTCCGAACTTGAAGTTGCCGCCGCCGCCGCCGCCGCGCCGGCGGCCGCGGGCGCCTTCTCGCCACTCTTGTCTACCGGGTAGTCCGCCGAGGCCAGGTTTTCCGCCGTGCCATAAGCCGTCTCGAAAAATTGGTCGAAAGCCTGGGGCAGGACCCCGTTCCTGCCCACCGTGCTATAGAAATTGGAGGAGACGTTGGTGCTGGGGTGGTAGACGTTAGCTGTGTTTTTGCCGAACATCTCGCCCATGCTAGCAGTGTTGGTGGCAGGCAGGCAGTCTCTGTGCATGATCTCCTCTGCGGAGTAGCAGTGGGGCAGATTGTTCCTGGGGTGCCATTTACTGGAGGGATCAATGGCATATTCCCTGAAGGTAACTTCTCTCACAGGTTGGACCTGGGGTAGGTTGGAGGAGTAGGAGTATGTCATAGGGCGAGAAGACGGGGTTTGGGGCAAAAAAGAAGGGAGGCTGGAAAAATCAGGACCCGAGACGTAGTAAGTACAACTTGGCAAATACATGTTAGAGGAACAAGGAACACGCTCATCAAAATCCATCATTAGGGCTACCTCGGCTTCTCCGCATTAGCTGAGCTTAACATGATTCTCTAACGCAGCTGCCCCTTTGAAGCGGATCCGTGAAGTAAGAGATGGGGAGACGTAGGCTGACGTGGAGAGCTCTCCCGGCGGCGGCAGGGAGGTGCGGTCACGTGGCCCGACGTTGACATTGACGAGCGGCGGGCCCGGGCCCCGCTCCCTTTGTGGCCGTCGCGGGGGAAAGCAACAGCTCGTCGCCAGCGCCCAGGGGCGAGCCGAGCGCAGGTTGGCCCGGGGGGGAGCCCTGGGGGACACACAGCCGCCCTGCCACTGCCCCAGACTTAGCCGCCCGGTCCCTGGCACCCTCTGGCTCTGGAGCAGAGAGGCTTACCAATTCCCCTCAGGGTTAGGTGAGACCTTTCTGTTTGTTTGTGGGCTTGCTGGGGCTTTCGGAGGCTCGCTGGCAGGCTCCGAGAAGGAGGGCACCGTAGAGATGCACGCACGCTTTCTTCTGGAAAGCTGCTTCCGAGGAGGAAACGCTCCTGAAGAAAACGGTTTTTTTATCTCTTTTTTTTTCCTCTCTCCCCTTTTTTTTTTTTCCTTTTTTTTTTTTTTTGTTTGGTTTGGGCTTTCCCTCCTCCCCCCTAAAAGAGAAAAAACCCTTCACCATTAAGGGTTTTTCTGGAAACCTTACTAGGAAGAATGTGCCAGGGTCAAGTCTTTACTGATTTTCATGGTGAATAGATTACATGCTTGCATTCATGTTCACTTCCGAAGCGCTTAGTGTCTTCCTTCCCTTACTTACATATTAACCTCAAATACCCCGCGCGGCTTCAGCCAAGCTTTACTGGAGGTAGTTAACAATGTCGGGTTCCCAGAACGCAGGTTTCCCTTCCTTACCCCCTCCAAATCGTCCCTTGCCTCATTCGCAACGCCAGAAAGCCAGCAAGCCCTTTAAAGTGCAGACCACGGAGCTAAAGACTGTTTGTTGATGTCTCTGCCTCAACACTGCAGCTCAGTGCTTGGAAAACCAGTGGATATTGGGCTACCCGGCTTGACAAATACTCCGAGTTTAATTGCCAGAAGCCTAGTTAAAATTATTTGACATACTGTTAACTCGTAGGAACAAACTCGCCGTACCGAGATACTTTCCTTTTAGCTTTGTGTCGTCGCTGAAGGCTGAGACCCAGGGAGACCTATTTTAGAAACCTGGTTAAACTTTTACTATTGTTGCATGAAAGGGATGATACAGAAAGGGGATTGTACAGGGCAGAGACTAAAAAGTACTTTTCTGCCAATAAAAATGCACACCCCACCGAATGAGCAGAGCCAAAGAAAACAGAGAAATACGCCAAAGAATACAGCACCTTTCGAGGAACGGACATCCCTAAGCTCTCGGAAAAAATATTTTTTTGCTATTCTGATGCTCGATTTCAGAAAAGAAATATTTGAGTTCCTGCTGGATTTCATCAAAATAGAAAAACAGAATAGCAAAAGGCTGTTGTGAAGTCAGTATTCTTAGGAAATCAGACGTAGTTCAAGATCCATGCCCCCATAGACTTGGGAGGCTAGTGAAAGGGAAACGAAAATGTTAGGGAAATAATATTTGGATTTTCCCCCTCTTCCTCTGCTGTGCTGTGGAAGTATTTATATATCCGGAGAAAGTTCTCTAGTAAATTCTGGAGATCTTCGGTATTTAAATGTCAACATCGATTTGTTTATTTATTGCTTAGCTTATCGTAACCGACTCAATAACAAATCTAATCATGTTGTGTGGAGAGAAAATATTCTCATTATGTATTTTCCCTACATTATAGTTAACTATTGCGTTTGAATTCAAGCTGTAAATTCAATATTATCAAGTAATTACTTTGTAGTGGAGTAAACTAATTTATTAGCATTAATGTTTATATGCCTTTTTCTTATTTTACAAGGGTTACCGTTCACAAATCAAATGCTCTGGACGTATCCCTCTAATGAACTCTTTATTTTGGTTTGCTGCAAGAACTTCTTATGCTTACCGCACGTCTGTGAGCTAAACTTGAAATTAATGAATTAATCTTCCAGCTTGACATATTTGCTAGAAAGTGGATGGAAAGCGATTGCATGTTGTCAAAACCGCTAGCAGAAGACTGCAATGTCGTTTAGGGATTGTAAAAGGGTTTGGGAGCTTTCCCTCTCCCTCCCTCTCTTTTTCCTCTCTTTTTTTTTTTTTTCTTTTCCTTTTTCTTTTTTTTTTAAAACTTGAGGTGGGGAGGGGTGAGCAAGAGCTCTGGTTGGCTTTTTTCTTAACCCTGTAATTTTGCTCACATTTACTTTCCCCCTAGTTTTTTGCAGGGGGTGGTCGTGGTGGTGGGTGGAGTAGGCTGGGGGGTCGGAAGCCCTTTTTTGGTGTCCGAACATTGGTTATTTTCCATGTATACCCGCACCGTTCAATTCCGTCGATGAAAAACCTCTCCCCACACCCTGCACACACGCAGACACTCCTCCCTTCGAACAAAAAGGAATGTATAAGGATTTCAGTGACTTTGAGATAACAAAGGCGCCACCATTGCCGAGCCTCGCCCCGCCTCTGTGTGATGGCAAACAAATTCTTGCACTTGTATTAGGGCTTTTAAGGCTAAAATTGAACACGGCGCGTCTAGGGGAACCGAAAACAGCTCTAGACTGACCTGCGGTTTTATAGCACTTTGGCAGTCAACTTCAGCTTGTGTCAGAGCAGACATGACAGAGCTGCCCAACACTTAATCGCGGGACGCCACCTCCTCGGACTCACTGCAGCCGCCCTCTTGCATTTCAATAAATTTCAAACCTTGGGGCTAGAAATGGGGAGCAGAGCTGGCACAGGTTTGTATGGGGCTCTTTGCCGCTCCTCTCTGCAGCCGGGGCTGCGGCGCCGAGCGAGGCTCCGCCGTGCCAGAGGTCGGGGCTGCCTCTGGGAAACAAAGGGAAATTAAGGCAAGAAGAGAGAGAAGGCAACTGGAAATAGGAGTGTGTGTGCGTGGGTGTGCGTGTGTCTGGGCATATATGTGCTTGCACAGCATGCACACGTGCAGCCCCGATGCCTGCTTTTGAATCGCTCGAGCACTCTCCCCCACCTCTCCAAACCAAGCAGCCTATTTCTCTTCAAGCGGGTTTGTAACGCAGGGGGACCCCAGAACGCGTCCGGGTGCCGCCTGCATAACAAGGGGGAAGGGTGATGGGGAAAACCGAGAGGGGCACAGTTCGTCTGGGAGCGAGTAGGCACCCAAGGCACAGGCTGTTCTCTGCTTTATTTGCTGTTAAGTGAAACAAGAGATAATGTACGCTTAAAGTCCCGGAATGTGTGGGTAATTGCAGGGAGCCTGCTGTTAAGTTGCTGTGTTCAGCACAATTATCAATGTTGATTATTTGGTCTAATGTTGAATTGCTCTTTTAATACAGTAATTGGGACTTCCGCGTTGAGGAAGGGGGGAAACCGAGCCTTCCCCTCGCTAACCTCACTGAGAACAACATAATCAAAGGCAGGCATTTCGTTTGGAGAAGCAAAATGCATTCGTTACGCCTTCCCATGTATTTCGACCGGATTAGAGAGGGTAAAACCGCTCTGAATTTGGAACCTCTGCTGCAGGACGGTTTTGCAAAGGAGAAGCGTGGCCAAGAGGTGGGGAGACTGTTACCCATAGCTAAGCTAAACAAAGGGAGGAGAAAAAGCTACATCTCTCCTTTGGAGGAATATAAACAGAACTAGGACGCCTCGATAGTCTAGCTCTTACATATACAGATGGCGTGCAAAGAGAACTGTTTAACTCACTACTGCTTCTCCGAAAGGTCAAGTTCTATTGTATCTAAATTGTCTTTTTGCACCGGGCTTTGCTTGAAAAATATTTGAAGCCGACCATTTACCTTGCCAGTAGGGTGGGTGCCTCTAATTAACAGGAGAAACGTGTGCTAGAAGGAATTTGCGTCAAGAGGAGCTAATTAAAATATTACAGGATAGCTGGCTTCAATCTCTGCTGCTTCTCTCTCACAGGGAGGGTGACGGGTATTAGGACTCGAGCAGCAGAAAATATCTAAGGAATTAGGACAGTGTTTTGTGAAATTGAGGGTTGATTACAGTCTACAAAGGCTTACTAATAAAACGCAGCATTAGGGAATTTGAAGTGATGCTGCCAACGAAAAGCGCACCGTCTTCCCACCTTTACCAATGCAAATAGGGGCACAAGGCGATATTTAGTCGCAAAATTTGCCAGGAATGCAGCTTTAGAAAAGCCTGCTGATTATTTGGATTTTAAATATCTCGGGCTCAGAAGTTCTCAAAAGGCGTTTCCTTTCTGTTTGCCGTTTTATCTGTTATGGAAAGGAGCTATACATACACTATTTTTTTTAACTTAGTATATTTCCATAAGACTGCAATAGAATGGGGTGCTGTGATAGCCAGCTAAGTAATTTAAATAATAGTTGATTATATATATATTTGTATATATCTATATATCGGTGAGATGGAAGCCCCGTGCTCTGACGTGGGACAGGCTACTTATTGTCCAAAACGTGAGGCGGTGTGGTTGTGATTTTGCTAGAAAACTGCAGAATACATGTAAAGAGAACGAGCAGATGTAAACAGGATTTAAGTCAATGTAATTCTGACCTTTTTTTTTTTTACCACATTACCTTATTTCAGAGGCTTGAACACCTCAAAAGACTGCACTCATCTGGGCTAGAATGCTTTAGATTAATTTTTAGTATCAATTAGCAAAATCCTTTCCCTTCCTCTGTCAACCTCTGTGCCTTTTTCTGTTGCTGAAATTAAGGAGATGGTTGTTTTTTTCATACCAAGCCTCCCGTCTAGTTTGAATATTAGGATTAAACGACTACGGACCTACAGAGACATATACCCGTTGCTGGCGACCAATCATGATATTTTGCATCCCTTTGCGCTGATGAACATCCGAGGGCTCTCTGACTCTGATAGCTGCAAGAAGCCGAAATATTGCGGGTTTTTTTTTTTCAGGAGAGGAAACTACTTCCAGATAGATAACTTCATGTTTTCAGCAGCTATTCTCTTGCTCTCTAGCAGATAAACGATTTGTTGTTCTGACAGCCTCCCGGAGCCTTCCCAACGCGCGGGGAGTCTCTCACGATGTGGTGTCTCTTCACCCCCCGGTTCCCCAGCCCTGAGCTCCCGGGTCCCGGGGCGCTGAACCCCTCTAAACTGTTTATATTTACTGCTCGGAGCCTGCTCCTGAAAGACAAGGCTGGCGGGTTTGGCAATAAGACGGACGTAAGATGATGTTTTTTCAGTATAGTATATCAGAAATTGATTGACTGACGATGCTTCTATAAATGTCTCTTTTTCTCCCCTTGAACACTTTCGGAGGCTTTCCTGGCGCATGAAAACATACACCCAGTCACTCATTTTTTCCCCCCGTCTATCCAGATACAGGTGCAAGAGGCTTCTAGCAAACTTAGTCTGCAGGAGAGGGGTGTCTAGAGCCAGCGGCGGGCTCTAAACTGGTGCGAAAGCAAATTTCCTCGGTTGTAATGCGCCGGTACAGAAAAGCAGGCACTTTCCACCGACTCCCACCCAGACCCACAAAGCACCGTGTCGTTAGCACCGTTTGTAGTAAGTAAGTACCAGTCCCCTTTCGTGTCAACGTGTTTTATGAAGAATTAAGCACAGCGATTTAGGGGAACATCCCCAGTGGTCCCTTGAAAGTGAGGTGCTAGTAATCGACAGTTATCCCTGTGGACGGCCATATCCCAGGCGATGTTCCCATGCAAAGTTCACCCGCAACCGGGAGTGCGCTTTAACTCTACACATTTTAAAAAAAAAAAAAAAAAAAAAAAAAAAAAAAAAAAAAAAAAAAAAAAGTCCGCCAAAACATTCCCATGTCGACTTACATTTGAAAGTATTGCTAGAATCGATGCCTTGAACTTGACCTTAGATTTGTTAATCCAGGAAATATATTCAGTGAGAAGAAGAAGAAAAAAAACCTATCGCCTTGCCTCTGACAAACGAGCATTTTCTGCCTACCGGTTCAGGACATAAACAACACACAAGAGTTAGGAGATATATAACGTGCCCTCTAGATTAAGCCCAGAACGCTACAGAAAGTGAAATGCCTCAACGCCGAGACCAGCCTGTTGTAGTCAGACTGTTTCTGAGATGCCGAGATCCACACTATGCCACAGAAATTCATGTCAAGGTAATTGACTGGGATTCTAAGCTAAATTGAATTTTATAGGATATAAGGTTCTCTCTAATGCACATTAAATTTTAACAATGATTTATAAAGGTATTCCAATTTTTTAGTTCGTTATTTTGCCCAACTCGCCAAGAAACACATCAGATTTTACTGTACCACTGCTAACTTTATAGGAGAGCCTTATTCACATATCGTGAAACCCATTCAACTAAAGACATTTCTTCATCAATGGTTGTTTTAGGGGGCGGGTACAGGAAGTATCGCTATACCGGGACTGTCAAATCAACAACTTCAAAGCTCCAACTTCATATTTTGATGGACTCTCAGAATTGTATTATAATTAAGATACCTGTACTTGAGTAACATTTATAGGAAGCCATTTGTACAACACGAGCTTAAAGTACGTGCTGCACTTCAGGATGCAATCATATGCCCATGTACAGCTCAGCCAGCTCGTACGGATCGTTTCTTGTCTCTTCTCTCATATGTAAAGCAAAGATACCCATAAAAACAGCTCTTCCTCTAAGCCTAATATGGCTGCTGTTGCCTATGCCGGGGTGGAAGCCCGCTCACTGTCCCGCTTGTTTCCCTTTCCAGAGTTTTCAACAAATGCTCGTACTAATGTCTCATCTTCCAGAAATCGAGGCGCATAAGCATGAGAGATCCACACTGCAAAACGCGGGGGAATTCGGGCAGAACATCCCGAATGGGACCAGGAGAAGTGTGGGGGTTACTCGTTCTTTCTCTTTCGGTTTTATTTTCCCATCAAGAGTTCACAGAGCACGGTATTTAGAAATTCTCCTATATTTAAATGTAAACCAGCCACTAGCTGGAGACGAAGCCTATCCAAGATTGCTTTGTGTTAAAAAACATTTTTTTTCTTTTTTTTTTTTTTTTTGCCTACCCGAAGGCATCTCGAATGCTAAAGCCAGGCTTGAAATAACCCGATTTTCCATTACTCCTCACCCAAGTCGACCATATAGGTGGTTTTATACGATCAGGAATAAATGAAAGTAATTTGCTTAGTGCGTTCAAATCAAGGCGATTACGACGAAATTCAGATTAATTAAAACTGACAGGTTACAATGCCCGCCTGGCATTTTTCTCTCTAGACATGCACAAACAATGGTGAAAAGCAGACAGGTTAAACATCCTTCCCCGTATTTCTTCCACACACAGCCGCCCACCCTCCTCCCTGGCACCTGAATGATTGAAATAATTTCAGAGGCAAGTACACGAAAATAAAACAACCGGGGATAAAAACCAGGAGACGCTTTTCCATGCAGCCTGACCCAACTCTGCAATACAACACGGCACTGCACAAAGCCAAACAACCAGCAGCTCTAAGCTCTATATGCAAGTCTGCTCTCGTCCTGGGCTCTGACCCCAGCCTCTCCTGGCGCACTTTCCTGACAAGAGCTCTCTTTGCTTCCCACCTATGCTAGAGCAGAAAGCAGCATCACTGGGAAAGGTGGAGCCGGCACCCAAGCTAGGAGAAACAGTCTTACTTTTCTCAACCGGCTGTTCGGCTCTATTAGCATCAGCTCAGGCAGCGCCTTCCCCCAGGTCCCCGCAGGAGAAGCGGCACTTCGGCCTCATACACCGTGGGAGAAAGGGAATCGGGTGGGTGGGTGGGCNGGGGGGGGGGGGGGGGGGGGGGGCGGGGGGGGAGAGCAAGGGCCTGGGAAACTCTCCACAAAGGCCTCCCGAATGGCTTTGCTCCAGTCATGCACGGGGCTTTTTGCGAGGGGACGGGGTGGGTGTTCGCTGTTGGCTTATTTGCTTAGTTCAACACCGAGCAGGGAGAGAGGAGGAATATTGAGCCGCTTCCAGGAAGAGCACGAAAATCTTACCCCAGCATCCAGAAGTCTCTCGCCTGTGCAAAAGTATATCCCCACGGAGACTGACAGTTAGGATCCCGCGCTGGGCTGTAGATCTCCAGATCAGTGAGGATGGATTGCATATTTTTTTGTTTCCTCTCTTACAGATTAAATATACACGGTCCACCAAACATTCCTTCTCGATTTTTCAATGTCTTGGGTTGCTGTTGATTTGGGGGTTTATATTTGTTTTGTTCTAGTTGTTGTTGGTTTGCCTTTAGACGGAGAGAAATCTAGCCACTGGGGCACATCGTCCTTCCTGCCAGCTTCAGGCAAAATGCAGCGATATCACAGGCTAATGACGATTATTGTTGTTATTATTACTACTACTATTATAGCTATTTATTTTTTCCTCTTTCTCTCTCTTCCCCCCCCCTCCCCCGCCCTCTCTCTCTCTCCCCCTCTCTCTGTTTCTCTCCTGGTCCCTTAGGATTTCCGATGGCGATTTGCACACAAGGTGATTGCAGGAGGCTAAAATGCTGTCTAATTCCACGGATTCCCATCGCACGAGTAGGAGAAATGAAAAAAAAAAAAAGTCCCAGTGTTTTTGATCACGAGACACCCGGCCGTTCCTCTCCAGTACACCCTGGGTCACAGTACAGTAATGACCGTGGGTTGTGCGTTGTAGGACTTGACCTTTCCTACGTAGAAGAGGGCGCTTTACGCTAAGGGGAGGGAAGGGAGGGGGAAGCGGCGGGAGGAAGAGAGATGCTCTCTTTGGGGATGTTTAATCACAGTTCAGATCTAGGAACGGGCAAAGCTTCTGCCTTGCAGTACGCCATGTTGAAGTTATTCACTAGAGATAAAAAAATTCTTTTTGGGGGGTGCGGGGGCTGGAAGGAGGCAGAAGGGAGGAGGGAGGAGGATAGGCTTAATGAACATTAGCATTTCGTACCCTAGTTCATGAATCAACTGCATTCAAGGGGGAGGGGGCCCGGGGGCAGGGAAAAGCTCACGGCCTGGCCAGAACACCCGCGGCCGGACCTCTGCAGAAGCGGCCGGGGCACCCACCGCCCCACATTTCCCCCCGGCCCGCGAGGAAAACCACCCCCTGCTTTCCTCCCCTTCTTCTTTTTGGACTCCTTTACCGGCCGAGAGCGCGCAAGCACATCTCTTCAAATGCTCACGAAAGTTCATTGAAACACATCGAAATGTTATGAATGGCGACAAACGGCCTTTTAGCGCCTGCCAGTATTTTTTTTTTTTGTATTAAACGCTGTCTTGATTCTATTGCTAATGCTGCCCAAGGAGAATGCTGAAATGCACCAGGAATAGGGTTTTATTTAAGCCGTATATATTTTTAAAATAACCTTAATTTATAGGCTAAAGGCCGAGATTCTTACCAGTTCTCTCAGAATTATACACACACACACACATATATATATATATATATATATATAAAGTTGTTCTGGAAGCAATGGGCGATTTTCTGAATATTTCAATATTGTGGACCACATTTTTTTCCTTTTCTCTTTATAGGCCATTCCGGGTTTTTTAAACGGGAATTTTTCTGAGCAAAAGGCAGCGGGGGAAAAAAAAATATATATATAGCTTTAGAGTTATACTTATTCTCTTTCGGAAATATGCTCCTGTCAAGGTTTATTTCCCATAGCAAACCACCTTTGCTAATGCCAAGTGCTCTAGGCGGGGATAGATTAAATACCAGATTATTCGCCGGGTGGGAAAAAGTATAACATTTGTTATACCTGTCTGTCCGCGTCAAAGACATAAGGACACTATCTGCCCATGGGAAAACTGAGGGACCCACGACGCCAAGAACTAAGTGGTTATAAACTAACATTTCCAGACACTAGGAATTATAATTTATGTCTCTGAATCCAAGACTGAAAGTGAGCTACGTGGAGATTGAAGGGGTTTTTTTTGTCTTTAATTCTATTGCGCATTTTACACTAGAAATGAATTCCTACTCTGATTAGTGCTCCTATAAATACACTAAATATACAGTAATAACTTGCTCCCTCTGTTTTTTGCACCTCTCTCCACATCTGCTAAAATATTATACCTAAATTTTGATTCAAGGGAAGCTGAGAAAATAAAGACTGTACTATGTTTACATACGTTTTGTTTTTTAATTTTGTGCTTGTTTTCCTTCCAAATCCTTCTTCTGGCACATTTTCTTAACGTTTGCAAACTAAACTCCTTCCACATGTAACTCTACACAGCAATCCAGGCACAGTAAGTTGCCCCCCACCATTTTAAAACATTCTCTGTAACTCGGGGAACATAAATAATAATTCTCTCTGAATCGCGTGCAAGGACAGACGTGAATTAATACATCACGTTGCTTAATTATTTTCGTTGGTGCTATATTCACTTGTAAAACGTATTAGGGATGTATTTTAGGACTCTGGCGGCAGATTGGTGAGAAGGGAATATGTAGTACAACAGCAATTTGTACTTGAAAATATATGTGCCAACAGCTTTTGGACGGCAAATGAAGGTAATAAATAACATGAACACACACACACACCTACATGTCCGCTCTCCCCCACGCTCCGAGGCCACATCTACCCGGCAAAGGGATGGACGGACGGAGGCGCGGAGGGCTGCGTGGGTACAGCCGTGGGTAGGCAGACACGCGGAACGACCGAAGCGAGGGCAGGAGTGCACGCAAGGCCCGCGGAGAGTGACTCTTCCGTGACTCGGAAAACCGCAGACACCACCGTCTTGGTACCCCGAGCCACCGCACGGCCGCAGAGTGCTCCGCCCGGCCCCTCCGCTTCCCTCACTTCCCTCTTCACGCTGCTCTAGAGAGCCAGGCACGGAGCTCCCTCTCTTTACCCACCTGACCCATCCACTCGCACCGTGGGATGTTTCTCGAGAGACGCCTCGAGCCGGGCCCGACGAGGAGGCAGCGGCTCAGCGAGGAGCGACCTCCCCGTGGGACCGGGCGCGAAGCCTCCGCCGCGGCCGCCGCACGCCCGAGGGTTTGGGGGAGTCACCCCGGTGGGGTGGGGGGGCTCCGCCGCTGTCCCGGGATCCTGCGTCCCTGACGGGGACTCTCCGCTGCAGGGGCCGGAAACATGACCTGCTCGTCCGGCTAAAGCCTACGAGAGCCTCGGAGCCTCGACGCTGAGTTACATGGTAACGGGGGTCGGATCCAAAATGTTACCTTACTCCTGCCCGCAATCGCGAGTCAAACGCTCCCCTTTTTACCCTGTGAAATATATATGCGGCTGAGCTATTTGAACAGTAGTGGGAATTTATATTCGCTAATCCACAGTCAGTCTTGAAATGCTTAGCAGATTTGAACGGTAGGAACTTTCAGTGTGAAAACATAATCTTCAAACGCTAGCTCCGATTAAAAGTTACCTTAAAAAAAAAAGAAAAGAAAAGAAAAGCTGCAATTATACTAATGTCGGCCATGTTCTCATTGTGGGTTTCTTTCAAGTCGTCCCTGAATTATATCGCTCCTGGGCATGGTCTGAAAATAGAAGATCCTGACTAAGGTAGGCAGGATTCAGTCCTCTGTATCACCCCCAACTCCGACCTCCAGTACATATAATTTGCAGCGTCTCATGCAACAATTACACAGGCTGCGAAATTATACAGGTTGCGAAATATAACAGAAGAAACAAAATTATTCACTCGGAGCAAGAACAAGTGTAATTCACTAGTGGCCTTCTTCAGGCAATTTCTCTCCTAAAGGAGAAAGCGTCGCAAGGAGACGGTGGAAAGGCGGCTGTCCCATGCCTGCAGCCGAGGGAGACAGCCCGTGGACAGCAGGTCTCCCGTGGGAGACAGGTCCCCGGCGCCAGCCCACAGCACCAGGCCTCCGAGCAGGGTGCAGGGCTTCCTGCAGCTAGAACAGCTCCAGTGCGGGAGTTTTCTGCCTGCTCCAGCTCCACTGAAAATCCCAGGCCGAGGGGCTACCGGGAAGGTCGTGGAGACTACTGGCTCCCCAGTGGCTCCCCTCACCCGTGGGCAGCCCGAGGCCCTGCCCGCCACGGACGGGTGGTGTTGCGCCCCTGGATCTTCACCCATGGTCCCTCACACGCTGCTGCAAGCCACTGGAAGGCTGGGTGCTTGTCACAGGGGGCCGACACCCTGTCATCCCAAAGCACAACCGAACTGCGTGGTCTGGAATCTGCCTGCCAATAATGTGACACTCTCAGGCTATTTTCGCAGCAGGACGGGATTTCTCGCTCAGAAATTCCCTGACTGGCCTCCGAAGGGATGCATCCGAAATTCCCACGCTCCGCGGCCGCGGGTTTCCCGCGGCCTGAGAAACCACAGCGCTTCGAAGCCCGAGAAACCACAGCGGTTCACAGCCCCTGCGCGGCCGCACACGGCGGGAAGGCTAAAATCCCGAACGCAGGGCAAAGCCCCAGACACAAAAGCCTCCTGGAAAATAAATCCCGTTCCTGGCAGGTACTTTTCATGTCAGTTATTGCACGAATACGTTACAGTCAGATCTGAGGGACGGAAATCGCTCTGTGTTGATCCCTGCAGAGGTGGGTCCTTTTGAATTTCAGAAATGTAAGGCTAGAAGCGCACAGCGAACGCGGTATATGATACCCTCTAAATGTACCGTAAAGGTTCCCCAATAGCTCTAATTAGAGCTACAGACCACCGCAGGAGA
>WEIT01007266.1:67441-83765 GCA_013389985.1 Dryoscopus gambensis | reverse complement strand
AACAGCTGGGTGTAACATAAAGCTACATATCATAGGTCGTGTTGCAAAGGAAACATAAAGGCTGGTGTGCCTTTGCTCACAGAAGTATCTATATCCGCCAAACGCTGTTTCTCACTGTTGCCGGGTCAACAAATTCTCAGCCCGGGGGCTCTTGCCCGAGAAGTCCATCACGCCGTGTGGACGTGGATCCTATCTGAAACCTGTGTGTGCAGACATGAGAAGCTGGACAAGTTGAGCGGATCAGGCCACTGGTGTAGGGACCAGAGGAACGGGGCCACATCCCACTGCCCCGGCCCGGCAGCCCACCTGCTGCTGGGGGAACACTCCACTCCAGCTCCCAAATCCGTCAGGAAGTTTTGGCACAGGAGTAATGTCACTGTGAGCTGACGAAGGCTTGAACAGACACGTCATCACCACTTTGTGTGATGTAAATATTTGGCAAATAAAGAAGAGGGAGCTTGTTCGACCTATTAATTTTAGCGAGATTCTAGAGAGAGGGGGGATCTGGGTCTATGACTGAAAGAAAGTCGCTGAAAGAGAGGTCAGAAGTTTATGCTGAGGTTCCTGCGAAGTTTGGACAGTGCCTAGCCAATCAAGTAATCGTGATTTCATAATTAGCTTTCAATCAAAGTCTTATTTTTGGTAGATGGCACGACCACGGCAAGTGGAAAAAAAAATCCCCCCTAGATGGAAAGGCGAAGTTATGTATACAAGCATCCCAATCAGAGAACTAAGATTAAATTGCATTTATCGGGGGGTTCTGTGTGTTATGAATTGTACTACTTTTTTAAACAATAACCACAGGATCGAAACCTTAAAAACTGTGAGCAAGAATATCCTAGCTGACATAAAAGTTGCCTGTATATAAAAAGAGAATCCCATATAACTCCACAGCGGAAATCAGTTAGCAAGTATCTTCTGCCCGTTTTCAAACATCAAATGTTCTTGCCATATGTCCGTTCTTATTTGTATACCAGCTAAGAAACCTGAAACGTATAAATGCGATATTAAAACAAAACATGAAAGATTTTCTCAGAAATCTGTGAGAGGGGAATGTAGGTCTGAGGCGGGGGTTGAAGGAAGTAAAAAACCCAAGTGATACTATTGCCAAAAACTTTAATATTGAACAACACAGCTGAAGCTTTTATCACGGTACGAAATTTACAGCCTAATAATTCAAACCTGTGTGCACATTGCAAGCTGTCTCTTTGCCTTGCTGGGTATCCAAAAAGACAGTTTTGCTTCCGAGGAGAGGAGCATTCCTGCAAGCCAGGGAAGTCTTTGGGAACGGCAGGTGACTGGCAACTTGAGGGAGAGAAAGGGTAGAAAATAAGGTTATGGAAGATGATGGCTTTTTAGGATCAGAAGAGATTTCTGATACCTAATGTGGAAATAAAAATGGGGCATCCGTAGTCACTAAAGGAACAAAACGACAAGAAAAGCCTTATCTGGTGAAAGAAAAACGTGTGGGCTGGAAGAAAATAGTTGAAACATTCACAAGTTGGAGATGTCCGAGCATCCTCATCATTTGGGCAAGTGATGGGGCTTCCCACATCTCAGCTGCAACGTGATTATGTATCAACTAAGATGCTGTAATGATCTGAACTCCTCAGAAGAAGAGGGAAGGTGGGATGGAAGGAGAACACCCCGTTAAGAAAATATCAACCCAACTTTCCGCAAAACAGAAGCAATCCTGTGACTAGGTCTTACTGTAGCTTGGAAGAGCCTGTCGTGCCCAAAGAGAAGCCACCTGTTAGACAGGGACAGGCTGGGACCTCAGGTCACGGAGTGGTAGGTCGCGAGTGCCAGTACATGTTTTAAAAGTCAAGGTCAGTGCCTCTCCCTCGCCTCTCCCAGCTTCCCCAGATACTCCGTCCTCTCCCAGCAGCGTAAATGAAAACATCAATTTCTGCCGTGGCTTTGGGGAAGCCTGGAGCCGAGCTCTACGTGTAGTTTACCCATCCCCCCTCCTGTCTTTCCTGCCTACTCCTGCTGAGATCTGTGACCCAGAAAGGAGGAAAAAGTTTCGGGTAAGCTCGGGTGTCCTCTGTCCCGCCGGAGGCGCGGGTCTCAGTGTCCCGCGTGTCCCGGCTTGTTCGGGTGGCCCCGCCGGGGGCCGGGGCAGGCTCCCGTCCCCTGCTGACGATAACCATCAGGGATTTGCGAGTGTAAACAGAGCCCCAGAGGCTGCGGGGGGTGGGTATCCTTGCTTGGGTTTCGAGCACCGCCCGTGTCAAAGGGAGCGAGGCACCGGGCGGAGCAGCACGGCAGGTTGTGGGGTCGCCCCTGTGGGGCTGCAGTCGGTCAGGGGCCGGTCTCGTCGGAGCAGAACCCGGGCGGGGCCGGACTGGCACTGGGAGCCTCCAATAGGGGCGAGCGNGGCAGCAGCGCTCCGCAGCGGCCCGAGCGCAGGAGGGGAGGAGAGCAGGGCAGCGGAGAGTCCGAGGAGCCGGGGTAAGCTCCTTCCCGCGGAGCGGTCGGGCTGCAATAGCGAGGCTTTCCCACTAGATGTCTGCGCAGCTAATGATAAGGAGAAAACTCTATCTTTTCTCCGGTATATCCCCCAGAGTCCGACCCTCCCGCCTCTTTCAAGTCTGCCACCCCCTTGAGAAATTAAATCCCTTTCCCCCCTACCAACCCGGGTTTTCTTTCTCCTCTTTGTTTCTTTTTTCTTTCACGAGTGTACTGGAGTTTTGGCTAGAATAAAATACGGATTTCTCTACAGAGGAAGCTCTCTGGTCTGCAACTCACGCGATTGGAATCCTTTTATGACCTTTGATGTGTTTAAATAACACGGTAAAACTGTGCACATACCTCGGATTGAACTTTAATCATCCCAAGCCAAGGACATCCAGGTGGTAAATTACTTTACTTTGACATTTCTACTTTAGAACAATATATAATCCCAGTCGCAGGTCAGAGAGATGTTTCCAGTCTTCTCATCCTTAGAAGAGCAAATATACTTTACCTGCAGATATCAGAAACTCGTCTTTCCTGTTAACTTATTTAAAAAAAAAAAAAAAAAGTGAAAACCAGACCCAAAAATCAAGGCCCCTGGGATTCTAGTTCTATCGGATACCTCCAGACTTCCCACGGGACTGGGAAAATGTTTATCGCTGTTAAGCACCGCTCTACCTCTCCTGGAATATGTTTGTGCATCATGTGCCATACAGGAATTTAGGCAAGTTTTGTATAAACATATATTGGTGTGTATGTTCCCTTTCTGTGAACAGTGATGGTGTAACAGACTGCTTTTAAAAAATTAAAGTAATCTGCAGATTTTCTCTTTGGTCTTGGTGCAGTGTGAGAACCGCAAAATGAGTTTGGTTCATCATTAAAAAAATATTCTAACAAATAATGTAAGTATGTTCAAGAGAAATCTGGAACACTTAATTTTGTTCACTGCTAGCACCTGGTTTTAAATCAGATAAATTTGGGTGAACACGTACAAAAGACAGGAATTTGTAGGTCTTTATATTGTCAATAAAAATTAGTGACAACTAAATTTTGCCTTGATTTTTACCAAGGGCTCCCTGGTCAGCCTCATCTTACGTTTGTCTTGGAAGCTGTGGAGCACAGGGACCTAAAGCCAAGCTTTTTACATGGAGTTTTAGGTCCTGAACTCAGTCATAGGAAAGGCCTAAGAATGGGAAATCCCATCCGCCTTTGTTATTCCCTTTCATCTCTGCTTTGACCTGCTGAGTCTTTACACCCACTTCTAAGAAAATTAAAATATGGTCAATTTTTTAGGGAAAACTAGCAGGAGGGAGGTGGGTCCGTGCAGTTCGTTTTGAGAGGGGTATTTACAAATACACGAGTCCAGCTAGGTAGCGCAGTGTCATGGATGAAGAGGTGAGATTTCAGCTCCACTCGGGAGCCGAAGCAAGTTCAGTTCCTCGCGAACGAAGTACTCGCGACCTTTACAGCACAAAAAACATGAGGGTGAACGGACAGTCAGCCCTGGAGGAATGGCAGGAGGGAACCGAAAAGAGTACCGACACTTTCCTCCTGGGGTCTGCCCCAGCCCTTTGACGGTGAAGGTTGCTACCCTCCCCACGGCTCCCCGCGGGAAGAACGGCAGAGTGGGGGGAGACGGGCGAGGCTGCTGGCACAGAGATCTGGGGTCCTGCACGGACCTTGTCACAATCCTGAGACTTTATTCTGACTATTTCCAGAAGTCTGAATGCGAGAGTAGCATTTTCGCAAAAGTTTTCGGGATTTCGTGAATTGTAGGAGAGGAAGACTCTGCTCTCTGCTCCCTCCCGGCCGCTGGTTACACAAAACTGTCTTCCGTGACCGGGCTGTGCCAGGCGGCTTTATTGCCTTATGTACTGTTGCTATTGAGTAGAGATAAATCGGAGGGAAGGAGACACGGTCGCCATAATCGTGGCTCCCCGAAAGACAAAAGGCTGTTCTTTTGTTTAATTCTTTTTTTCCCCCCCTCAATCTCTGGATTTCCCGAGTCTAATTATTTAACTGTCCGTTCTCTCCTCCGCTTCTCATTATGAACTCAAGATGTTTAATGCTGGAAAAATATATCAGTTGTTTTATACCCGGACAGAGCCTTTACTTGTGAAACTCAATTCTTAAAAAAAAAAAAAAAAAAAAAAAAAAATCTGGAAATAATTAACTCGTACAGTTGAGAACATTATGTTGCCTTTACTGTAAACGTGTCCTTACACCTTTACAAGACGTTACAGAGGACTTACTCAACTAATTGAAACTGTTATATAGCAGCGTTATGTATTCAACATACTTGTTACATTTCACCTTTATGGACTTAAGAGTTTTATTCCTTTCACAGTGTTGTGATTTTTTTTCCCCAGCAGCTGCTCGTTTAATCTGCAAGAAGGAGAGATGTTCGAAAACCTATGTAAAGAGAAGCAATTCAGTATTATTTTCTCTATAGCAGGGTGAGACGGATCACCCTGTCACGGACAGAGTACTGAAAAAAGAGAAAGCTCGGAAAACGTAAGAGCCAAATATTTCTGCCTTATCCCAACACCGCGGGAAGAAATACATATATATATATACCAGCTAGTTTCTATGCTAACTGGATCGGGTGATGGGACCTCCTGCTTCCTCTCTCCCACTTTAGCTGCACCGTTGAGGTGCGGAAGCGGGGCAGAGCAAAGCCTGGTTGGCAGCGAGATGCGCTTATCCCGCTGGGCACCGGCCTGGGGTGGCGGTGGGCAACTCCGCCGGCCGACCACGAGGACATTCCTCGCGTAGGTCTTGGGAGCGGGCACCGCAGCGGGGACCATCTGTGTGTGTGTCTGTGCGTGTGCATGTGTGCACCCACAAGGGAGCAGCGAGATCTCTGCTGCGTGGGGTCCCACGCGCGATCCTTGCTCCCGTGTCTCCTGCCCATCCTTCCCGTCTCTCTGTCCGTTTCCCGGTGAAGGCGACCTGCTTTGGCAGACAATCTACCCTTCATGTTAGTAGCGAGGGAGCCCACAAGGAAGCGTTTTCATTGCTCCCACCAGTGTCCCGCGTTCAGGAGCTGATGGAGACTTTTGTCCAGCCCAGAATAACTAGCACTCACATAGGCCAACACAAACGCCCGATTCACGGGGCACCGGAATAGGGACCAGGATGTGGGCTGCGCTCTGAGCTCAGATTTGTGCTGAAGCCACAGTCCTGCAATTATTACGTTGTGTTATTTTCAGTGCAGAGGGCAGGGACTACTTCAGACGAATAAATTCGTCTCACGCAGAGTTTGCCCCAAAAAATTGTGTCGTGGCTGATACTTAAAGGCAGAGCCTGGCATATCAAGGAGAAGGGCAAACTGAAGAAAGGAAATCTTCTGGTAGCAGGAAGTTCACTTACACGAGGAAGAGATGTGCATATTATGGAACTTACGTGTACAAGCCAACACGCCTATACACACACAAATGTGTTTGTAGATGACAGGGGCTCTGTGTGTCTTTAAAAAGATGTCTTATGAAGAAGTATTTCCAGGGAAACGTTCAAGTTGCAACTCTACAAGCGAGGCTTTCCGCCCAGAAACCAGCCTGCATCCCTGTACTTTCCCTCGGCTGCCCGAGCAAGGAACCGCCCTGGCGAGCCGGAGGTAAACCTGCATCTATGGGCTCATCCTAGACTGTAATCCCGCGTGTTACTCGACTCCAGCTACGGGCGGGACGTGGAGCCGCTCAGGTGCCGGCAGCTCCGCTGCTCCCCGCGCAGGGCCCAGCTGCCGGCCGCAGGTGATGCGGGGACCGCGGCCGCCGAAACATGTGCGCCGCACGCATCGGCACTGTCTCCTCCTGACAGCGCGGATGTGCGATTAATGCCGACCGACGGCTGCCCCCAGCCCTGGTCCCCCTCCCATTTTCTCCTCCCTCCCGCCCCCTCCTCCCAAGGTCCTCCGCTGGTTTCAATAAAAGGCAGGATCTAAGCTTTCTCTCCTTCAAATCAAAGAGGTGTTACGATTGGCGAAACGAGGGGCAGATGGGGTATTTTCAAAGACGTTTCTAAACAATATGCAGTGGAGACGCCCGGTTTCTCGGGAAGCGAGTGTTGTCCGGTAGAACAATGGCAGTGAATAAATCAGTGATCGCGGTCCCTGTCGGGATCCTGGGGTGGTTTAACCCGGGTGCGTAACTCTCCTTCCCCGATCCTGCTCCTTAGAAAGTTAACAGGAGGCGCCGGCGATTTATCCCGGGGTGGCGGAGGGGGGATATGATGGCCAAGGCCGAGGCACCGGGGAGAGCTCTGCTTTTAGCAGAGCCGTATGGCAAGCGAGGCTATGGGTGGCCGGAGCGCCCGTGGGCACCGCGTCGGGCAGCGACCACCCCGCGCCCGCCTGCTCGGAGCACGGGCAGCGCTGCAGGGCTCTCCCGGCCCATCGCCTCCGCATCAGGGCTGGACGGGCTGTGTTCAGCCGGCTGTTTGACTGTGGCCGACGCTGCTCTTTTCTTTTATTTTCTTTTTTTTTTTCTTTTTCCTTCTTCTTCTTCTTCTTTTTTTTTTCCCCCCAGAAGGTTAAGCGGGTGAAAAATAAGATTTAAAGGCCTCTGTAAAAATTAAAACAAGTCTTTCAGGTGTAAAATGCACTCCTGAAATACAGTTTCAAGGTTTATTTGCTCAATTTTTAGTTGATAAACTCCATATTTCTCCAAAGGGAAAAACTTCTCTCACTTAGTGAGTGCACAAGGCAGGATTTGCACTCGCTTGAAGGAATCATACCCTGAAAGAGGTGGTAAAGTCCTTCTGAACACGACTTCTTTCAGCCCCGCGGCTGACTGTCCCCCTAGAACACCGTGAACTTTCTGCTGCCTTGGTTCAAGGGAAGCAACAGTTTTTACGGCCTGCGCCGCGACTGCAGCTGAAAAGTTTTGCATGACAGATGGAGAGATTAGTGCCTCAGAGCTAGATTTTCTGTCGGAGAGCTTGGAGTCGTGAACAGTCGCGACGTTTTACTAGTCAGTATGCTTTTTACTGCAGAGCTCGACTGCTCTATCGAAAGCGATTCCTGGAGGGGTATTTTTGCACTGAGTTTCATTTTTACGTGGTCACTCATTTTAAATCTTGAGGTGCTCAAAATCAGGGTATAACCGTTTAGTGAAAAATAACCCGCCCCAGCTCTCTACTGCTAATGAACAGAAATTATTCCACTTTCATCTCGCCCCTCAGAAATATTTTTACTTAGAAAGGGCTGGCTGCTAATTGGGGTGAGCAGTTGCCTTTAATCTCTAACACAGTGCTTGGAACACACCCAGAATGAATTAAAATAAGTCTGATACACAAGAAGAAAACATGGCTTCCCAGTAAAACTCGTTTTATGATCACAGCTTGTGTGCTACGTCAAAACGTTAAGTTTAGGCATTTAGGGCATAAAGAATAAAAACCACTTTTGAAAGTCACTAATGCTCACATTTGGTACCGTTTTAATCTTTTCTATTAGAAGTACAAGTAAGGAATACCTTTTGTTCTAATAAACTACAGATTAAATATGAATTTGCATGCTTACATGTAGTTTGTATGCTGAAATCATCAACTGAACCTATGGAGAAATATATGTATTTCTCCTGAAAGCAGACTGTGGGAGATTATCAGAGCACCACCCCCACAGAAGTGCTCTCTCCTCTTCTGCAGTACTGCGAGGAAGTAGAAAGGGCAAATCGTGTGCGTGTGTGTGTGTGTGTGTGTGCACAAGTGTGTGAAAAGGAGGGATCTCTGCCACCCTGTTGTGCAGCTTTGGTTGAGTGAGCTATAGATCACAGTTTCGTGGTAGCTCAGCAAGTTGCCAAAAAAAAAAAACCCAAACCAAAAAACCCCAGAGGTGGAAGTGGCTCTGATAAAGCCTATGTCATATGGCTTGCCGTGCAAAAGTAAACACTGCACTGAACACCTAGAAGCCCCAAAATTGCTGAACCCTGTACCCACCAAAGAAATTTTGTTGAGTTTCTATGGTAGGGAGGGCCATTGGCTTGTTTGTTTGCTTGTTTGTTCTATTAATAAACATTCCTATGGAGCTTATCTACAGAGCATCTGCATGCCCACTGGAGTCAGATCTGGTTTCCTGGGTGAAGTTGCATCCTTATTCAGTAGCAGTGTGTTGGAAATGTCTGCTAAAGAAGGAATCAACCCTCCTGCAGCCTGTGGCACTCCTGTTAGGGACTGGAGTCTGCACCCTTCCTAGGATACTTCCACACAGCAACACAAAATAGTTAAATGATCCTGAAAGCCACTCAAAATAACAAGAGCGAGGTGAAATATCTCGTGTTTGTCAAAGGATTTCAGGAAACAGGTGAAGAATTAAGATAGGACTTAATGCTGTGCATATCACATGTAAATGAAATATTTAATCTGCCATTTCATCTCTCCTGTGTGCTCAAACACCTTCAACAGTTCTTTGAACAAATATTTAGTTTCCAAGCTATAAATTCATCTTATGCAAAGAGAAAGCTTTTAGGATCTCCAGTTTAAACTCGTTTGTACCACTTGTTGTGGTGCTGAGAGTTATCAAACTGGTCAGCTTACCTTTCCCACAAGTGGTAATTAAAAGAGAGCTAGGGGCTGTGAAGGGTGGAGTAAAAGAAAGAATAACAGCATTCAAAAAATCGTGAGCTCACAAGCTGTGGTTAGCATTCTTTCTTGTTTATTTCTTTCTTTAGTTAACCCCTGATTTCCTCTTTTTCCAATACCTCAGCATCAGCTCTGTTTTTATAGAAATAACCCTGCAGCATATTAAGCACCCTTACTAATGTAATTGTCAAAACTGTTAAGGAGAGGACCTCTTACAGTATTCTTTGCTCTGCCAAAGGAGTTATCTAAAATGAGAGCATCTGTGCCATATCCTGACACCCAAGGAAATCCCGGAAACTGACTGGTATTTTACTACACTGGCTTGGGATGAGATACGAAAGGGAGAGAAAGAAGGAAGATCCTTCTGAAAGACTTCCACAGAGGTAAGTTCTCTCCACTTCCAAACAGGAGAAAACCAGCCATGATGACAGTGAATTAGTGGCTTTTGACAGGCAGGTGAGGGGCCCCTTTCCCAGTCACAGTCTTCAGATGCGGGGGTTGAAGGGGGAGCAGGAACCTTTCCCAGCGACCCTACACTACTTAGCATTTATGGACGGATAAAGCTGAACATTGGACAGGACTCCCCAAAGGAAAAGAACCTTTCAGTGTAGCCATCAACCTGTCATCACTGCAATAAAGGTGTAATGCACAGGAGTGCTGGTAAGAGCCCGGGGTTTATTTCCTGGCCCTGTCACATGACATGGGGCCAGGGTTACCAAAGGTTACCCCCTCACATGGAAAGGATCAGTGGTCATCGGCTCCAGCAGCTGCTTCTCTCTTCTCCTGTCTCAATTTTATATTCAGCTCATGCATGTGCCTTGTTAAAAATGCAAACCTGGCAACCCTGATCAGCTACAGCCATAGAGATGATGGATGAATTGCATGTTTGCCCACAGCCTGTAACACCAGCTGGGTCACAGCTGAAGGCTTGAACACCTTTCTGCAGCCACCTCATGTCCTTGGAAGGGTTGCTTTTCCCAGCTGGTGGAGACACATCAGTGGGTCACATCCCAACACTGCAATGCTTTTTCCAAACAAGCTATTTGTTGCCTTCCAAGCCAGTACCTCTGCAGTGATCTGCTTGCATATGTGTGAAATGGCCGGGTATTGCAGGGTCAGACCTTCCATGTGTGTGGTACTTGAAACCAGTGTCAGGAGTTCTGTGGGAAAGCTAGACAAAGACTTGGGCTGTATCATTCCTGGTCATGAAGTTCCGTGTTACACGAGATATGAAAGCTCTGTTACAATCTCTTGGCTAGTATGGCTCACAGCAGCAATGACAGGGAAGGCCTGGAATCAGGAAAATGGAATGGGAGTAACCAGAGAGTACAGAATTAATAAGAAAGACTGTTTTCCACAAAATGTTGGTTATGATGGCTTTGCTGTGGCTTCCTCCAGACAGACACTTGTCAGACAACACTGTCCTACCCAGGAAGTGGGTGTAGGTAAACGGCTTTCTATGAAGCCTTGCAATAAAATCTAACACAGAACATTAGAGAGTGCAAAGCATTGGTTATAGATCTTGGAGGTTTACACTACTTTTATAGAGAGTTTGGGTTATATTTTAGATTTACTTAGTGTTACAGAGCCAAGCAGTGGTGTTGCAGACAGAACATATTTGCTGCCACTAAAGAATCAGAACTACGGCTGAGCCCTTTGATTCAGATTCCCGCCCAGCTGTAGGGTGGCCAAGAATGCCTGCTCTGACTCTGTTACAGAATGGGCCTGATCCTCCATATGGATCAGGAAAATCCAGACTGGCTTTGTGCAGGCTGATAGTAGGAGGCTTCCAGTCACTCCTCCATTGTTGAGGATTATTAGGGCTAATGATGACTTAATCATACCTTTTCATCTTTATTATTACTGTTGCTCCTTAGCACTGTAAACAGGACTATGTGGAGTGTGGATAAAGTAGAGAACACCAAGATGACCCCTGCCCTGGAGAGTTTTCCAGTTACATGTAAGAAGAGCTAGGCGAACACTGACAGACTTGGAAACACAAGACGGTATCTTACCTGAACGGTGTCTGCTTGGGGGCTTGGAAAAGAGCTCACAGCAAGAGTTTTTCATGAGAAAGTCTTAAATAGATGTTTAAGCTGCAATGCTTCAGGATTTTCATTTTGATTTCCTGAGAGGGAAAAAGAAGAAGTTTCAACAAGATCATAACCAGAGAAAAAGAAATTGTTACAAAATGTAAGTGCAAAAGAAAGACAAAAATCTTGCCATTAAAAAATTATTTGCTCTTCCAGTTAACATCTGCTGTAATGACAGCTGGGTTATTTTCATTTCAGATGTTGTACAGCAGCTGTATAATGCCTGGGATGCCCCAAAGCAGATGAATTGGATTACAAACTGGATTTTTCCCTTTTCCAGGGGGAGACTCTTGGAGGAGTACAGTAAAGGGATCCCAATGAACAGGATAAAGGGATGGGTTGTTCTTAAAATCCTCAAATATCAATATGAATAACAAAGGCATTGTTCTTCTTTAAAATACTACAGGCAATAATATTCAAAGTTGGGGTTTTTTTCCATAAAAAACTGATAACTGATCACTACTGCATCACCATGAAGTAACTAATATTAGCTCAATTTCATGGGCTTGGAAGTGGAGTCAGAAAGATTAGGACTTGCCCAAGGCCACAGAGCTAGCAGCCAGGCCAGAAGAAAACTCCAGATTTCCTGTCTCCCACTCTCCTCCTAAATTTATCATCCACACTCCAATGATGTCAAAACAGTGGGCTTTTTTCACAGAGATAAAAAAAAATCCATTTTTCAAATGGTTAAAATATGTCAGGAATAGAAGTTCCACCCAAAATCCTGATGGAATGTGATTTAGCATGTTTTAGAGCAGCTTTGCGACACCCTGCACAACAGGATACAAAGTGTGAGTGGCCACAGCCACAACCTGTGCTCTCTGAACTAACCAGAACGGGCTACATGGAAGAGCTGCACTCATGAAAATATGACTGTGCAAGTCAGAAACAGTGGGAGAACAAGGGCTGCCAGAGCATGCACAACACTGAAGCAGATTTTGAATCAAGGGATCTCTGCCTTGACTAAAGCAAACCCCCTGTCACTTCAACTAAGGTTTTCATAGGCAAAGTGACAAGTAATGTTTGGTTAAACCATTCAATATGTGACATGCCCATTCCTGGGCCATTATAAACCCAGTATATTTATTATCCTATAGATTATTAAAAACCTGTTTATACAGAAATGAGATACATAAGTGGGCACGAGTACATAAGCAGGAGCATCCACAAAATGCAGCATTTCACTGAGGGATGTGATTGATAATTTGTCTTGAATTTAGCTGATGTACATGTTGTAGTAGCTTACTGCTGTTTTCATTCCAGCTGCAAAAAAGGGGACGTCCATTTCTCAGCCTTGTGTGTTAATTTAAACCGAAATCATGTTAGGTTAATTAATAATAGTAGTTGTGAGTGAAGCAGCTGAAGGTAGCTAGCTCTTCCGCCTTGTCAGCAAAGCTGTCAGAGCTAAGGAATTAGTGAGACTAATAAGTGTGCTCCAACAGTGGTTTCTATAACCCTGTTTTCCATTTCATTGCAATGGACTAAGAGGTGCTGTGTCCATCAGTTGTGCTGTCACAGCTGAGAGGTGGTAGCTTACAGCTGAGCACACCATCATTGCTGAAACTTCCTGTCAGGAACACTGGGGGTGCCCTGCTTTTTCCTGCTCAGGTGAGGCCTCCTCACCTGCAAAAGAAATTACTTTCAACTCTTTATATCCAACCTCTGTGCAGAAGTGGTCTGGGTTGAGGTTTGAGATGAGAATCTACATGCAGACTTACGGTAGCCCTTTAGCTCAGCTTAGTTTCATTTAATTACATTTAGATTTAGATTAGATGAACGTAGTGCAAACCAGCAGAAGACACTCACACTGAACTAGGAAGTTAGTGAAAGGATCACACTGTGCTAATAAGCATCTACTCTTGAAAGCTCATGCAAATTAAGATAGGATCTGAGCTTAAAATACAATGGCCCTCCCAGAGTACCTCCAAACGTGAACATTCTTGTTCTGAACAAGTTCCTCTGTTCTTCCTTTGGCAGCTCAGGTTTGTCTAACCAGGAAATCAACCTTGAGCTGAGATAGGGTGTGGATCTGAGGTGAAACAACTAGTCCTGCGTGGACATTCTTAAGCATTTCCATATGTGAGCAAGTCTTTACCCTCCAGTCATCCAAAGCAGTCTGTATGTTGAGCTCTGTCACCCAAGTTCCACATATTTCAAAGTGCAAATTACTCTGTGAACTTACCTGGTTCATAGGTCAGATCTACCTTCTCTGTTTTGTCGTAGGTAGACACCTGACAACCAAAGCTCTGGTGTCATTATAAATGCAAACCCTCCGAAAGGTATTGGTTAGCCCAATACAAACACTCACCGTGTTGACTGGGAGGTGTATGAATCATGAGAATTGCTTTAGGTAATTTCTACTCTAAGGGTGGGCAAAGACTTCCAGATGGGACTCAGAGAAAGAAGGAAGGCTTAATCCTTTAATTAGTGCACCCAAAGTGCATCTAGAGGCTGGTACTGACACATTGGAAACTCCAGTCCTGCAGTGTTGATAGGAGATTACTGGGCCTTAGGAACGATCTCTTACTAGTGTTTAGGCTTGATGCCGTGGAAAATACAGCCTGCAAACAGTGCATCTGACATTCATGTAACATTGGTGCCTCTCATCTCCCTGCATGGCTTGGAAGACACCACATTTTCCTTTGGAACACCGCTATCTCATACATACACTCCTATCTCAGAAATGCGGAACTGGCTTGTGCTTCAGCTTGCTTTCACTGGGACGCATGCAGACCTCCCTTTATCTGTCAGACATCTGAGGTAGACCCACTTGATATCTTTTGGGGCATTTACCCCGCGAAGATCTGTTTCAGAGACATTTCTTGTGGGGGAAGTAGAGACAGGTTATCTCTAAGTGTTGTACTATCAACAGGAAAATACTTGACTTAGCTAAGGAGTAAAGAGAATCAGTAACATTCCTGTTGAAAGAGATGAGCTGAGGATTCACCCCTACTCAAAGAACTATCAAGTTTAGGGCACTTCTTTCCTGATTCTCTGTCATCATCATGATATGCTGCATTGGTTTCCCTTCAGCTTCTGATGGCTGGATTAGGACCTAAACTTTGGAAAATCAGACTCTTTGGTCCTTTTAGCAGCTGCTCTTCCACTGTCCAATTTTCATGCTGATACACCCATTTGATTTCATCCTAATCCACACAAAGTTAGCATTTCTTAGAACTGGAAGAGTTTTGACCTAGGAGGCTCTGGAGTGGTTATTAGATGGGATTAATGCATCTGCTATGCAAAGATTCTTTCAAGAGCATTCAGGGGTTTTTGGTTTTGAAGGTCTTTGAATCTTTTTTTCCCCCCCAGCATTCACTTTAATAGATTTAACCCTTCATAAGACATTACTTTGTAGGTGCATATGTGCATGTGAGTGTGTGCCTAACCCCCTAGCCTGCGTGCAGTAATTTAAGGGGTTGCTTTACAAACCCACACTTCCAAAGCCCTAGATCTTGCACGGATCTGGCATGGAAATCTCAGAGAGCAGCCAGAAATCAAGTCCTCTCCACTCCCACCCTTTTTATTTCTGTGAATGAGTATGTAAGAGACCAATAAATCTAAAACTGTGCAGGCGTGGAGGAAATCATAAGAGTCAGCCTGGTGATATTACCACGGGGAGCTGTGAAATCACAGAGGATTTATACAAGCACACACGGTGATGTTGTCATTAAAAAAAAACCTTAATGGGAGGATGGCGGTTCTGCTCTGTGCTGCGTGTGGCAGCCACCTCGGACACATGGTTCGGTACCTCCCCTCTGTGCTCTGCTCGGGAACGCCAACCCAAGGGCAGAAATTTTTCCAGCCCCACCAGTCTTCTGGAAATCAGCTCTTGCTTGGGCAGTGTAAAGCAAAATATTTCTGGCTTGGTGTCTTTGGCATTTGGGGAAGGACTTACGGGAGTGAGAAGTAATTTCTGCTGCTACACCCAAATCTCATGGAGATCACAGAGGCCAGACTCTGGGCAAACGGGTACTGGGACCAGCTGCACAGCCGGGGCCTTGGACCACTGCCCTTTGTGCTCCCAGATCAAGAGGATGCTGCTGACCAGCCAAGCTGGCCATGCATCTCATTGAAGGGAGATGGAAGGTTTTGAATCCTGTCTACCCACCTGTATCTTCAGGGGAATGGGACCTTCATAGGTTTCTTCATATTTACAGAGCCAGTTGTTACCTTTTCTACACGGGGAGTACTAGGTATCTGGGCAGATATGGCCCTGGGCAGCCAGGAACATTCTCCCCTAGATACCAGGATGGAGGACTGGTGCAGGAAATAGCTCCAGAAACATCTGGGTGAGAGGGGGACAAGGGTTGAGGAGAAAGATTTCGCCCAACCATTCCCCATCCAAAGGCCACCGCAAAGTTGGTTCGCTTCCTTCCTTGCAAGAGGGCCCCTTACAGAGGGTGAGGCCCTGGGTTCAAAGAGGATTGCTCACCCCGTAGTGCTGTACTGGAGGCCAGGGAGGAAAGGGCCGGGAGATGCTGCGGGCTCTGGACGTCACCCGCTCCTTCCTGATCGGGGCCAGCAGAGCTCCCTTTAGCCCACCTCGCCCGCCAGAGCCGCTTTCCCAGGGCGCTTCGTGAGGCTCCTGGGGGAAAAAACCACAGCAGGGGCTTAATTGCACCCTCCTGCTTACACCCCGCCAGTTTCAGGGCCAAGGGCAGGATCTGAACGATGTGGTTGTCTCTGCTGGGGGAACGTGTGAGATAAAAATATCCACGCGTTAACAGTTAACATTACCTCGTCTCCCACAAAGCCGGGTGGCTCCTTCCTGCTGCTCCGGGAGAGGTTTTCCTGCTGAGGACAGCGAGAAGGGAGCTCAACCCACTCTGCCTGGAGCCCGTTGCTCCTCGGTCAGAGTGGATTTGCGGTTTGATCTCTTAGTCCAAAATCCACGTGCAATGGGATGAGACCGCCCGTGAAGGGGCAATCTGCGAGCTCCCACTTCTCAATTCTCCCCTCTGTAGCCCCCAGGCATGTTCCTTCCCCCTCTGGGGGGTGATCTGGAGCACACGCTCTCAGTTTCAATCCAATTTCCAGTGACTTTCCTGCACCCAGCCTGGATGCTATGAAACGTTTCCCTTGCAACTTTTTGTTCTGCTTCTTCTCTCCGAGTTGTGAGGGCTTTTCTTTCTTTTCTTTTCTTTTCTTTTCTTTTCTTTTCTTTTCTTTTCTTTTCTTTTCTTTTCTTTTCTTTT
>WEIT01007266.1:50260-67176 GCA_013389985.1 Dryoscopus gambensis | reverse complement strand
TTTTCCTTTTTCTTTTCTTTTCTTTTTTTTTCTTTTCTTTTCTTTTCTTTTCTTTTCTTTTCTTTTCTTTTCTTTTCTTTTCTTTTCTTTTCTTTTCTTTTCTTTTCTTTTCTTTTCTTTTCTTTTCTTTTCTTTTCTTTTCTTTTTTCTCTCTCCTCTCCTCTCCTCTTTTTTCGTTTTTCCTTTTTTCCTGTTTTGTCTTTTTCCTTTTTCCTTTTTTCCTTTTTCTCTAGAAAAACACCGATTCCGTAGGATAGGTTGGGCTTTTGCTAAAGAACTGCAGTGCCTGAAATGTTACCCCACCCCTGGGGGTGGGCGTTGGCCACGGCGGGTCCCATCGCCCTTCCGCCCTCGGATCGTCCCCTGCGCCCAGGGGAGCGTCCCGCTTCCTGAGGGCTCTGGGTCTGCCGTTCACTCCCAAAACATGGATGGGGGCCGAATCCCGTGGCCCTCTTCTAGAGGGAAGAGCTACAGGGGGAGAATAACCCCCTTTATATTTGAGAATAACCCTCAAATGTAAAGGTGTTTCAAAGTTTTCCCTAAGGAATCCCGTCACAGTGCTGTCCAGGGAAGGACGTTAATCCAGTAAATTCGTGTTTCCTACGGGGCTAGAAATATTGTAAGAAAGGTGCTGAACAAGAAAGGAGCAGCTCGTGGGATTTCTTCCACATGCTTTGATTATTAATTATACCTGATTTTTTTTTTTTTTTTGACTGCTTGCTGGCAGCAAGACCAAAAGCTTTCAAAACGAGTTTTGTGGACTGGAAATGGCAAACCCCTACAGGTTACCGTATATCCGTATTAAAAGGCATGTATGTACTGGTGCATAGATGCAGTCTTTCTGGATTTGAGCAGTTCTTTCTAAAGTGGATTTTAATGGAAGAACGAGAATGGGAAGAACACAAGCAGATATGCCATAAATATGTGTTCCTATATATATATGTATGTACATACGGGATAAGATGTGCCATATGGCACACATCACGGATCTAAATGGGGAGAGCGTATCCTGTCCTAGAAGAAGCCAACGAACGCGATTAAAGCAAAGAGGGTTTTATTTATTTCGTTGTACTCTGGCTCCACACGTCTAAACCCTTGACTGCCTGTGACAAATGCTGGTTTTCCGGAGAGCCTCCGAGAGCAGCAGAGAGTACCAAGCTGCTCCAGCCAAGCTGCTGCCATGTGCTGCGACTTCCCCAGGTACCGCCCTAGAAGGACCTGTTTGAGTTCCCCGCCTGTTATACCTGCAACAGCGGTTTCTCTCCCTGGACGTGTTTTCCGAGAGTTTTAAGTTAGTCTGGGCAAAACGTTCTTGACCTCGAGGGAGGCTAATGGTGAGAATGACGTAATTTCTGAAAGAACCAGCGAATTAGCCGTGGTCTGCGGAGCCGTGCCCCCGGCAGGGTAGGAACGGGCGGTGCTGATGCCACCCGGCCGCCTGGGAGGCCGCTGCTTCAGTGGGGTCCTCCCTGCCCGCGGTAGGAAGGCGGGGGTAATCTCCCGCGTCTCGGCACCCTCGGCAGGAGCCGTCGGAAGAGCTGCCTGGTCTTCTCGCTTCTTCTCATATACTCGTTCCTGGCACAAGGGGGAAAAAACAAAAAGGAAACAAAAACCGGAGGCGAAAGGGCGAGCGGTCTGGCTTGTCTCCTTTCATCTCTGCGGCCCATCAGCAGTGGGGGGCGCAAGAAGACAGCAGTTAGTGTAGGGCCTCGGTGATCACAGCCAGGGACCGCCGTCTGCGAGGGTGGGAGGGAGGGGAGATGCCGCGACTGGCGTTGCAGGGAGGATGGATGCGGCCGGCGGCGCGGGCGGGAACGGGAGGCCATGCTCAGGCCTGAGCTGGCTGGGGAAGGCAGGGACACCCTCCTGCCCCGAGCCCCCACTCCCCCAGGGCTGTGCCGTGTTCCCTTCTCGATTTCTTTTTCGATGAGACTTGCCTGGGACTTCGGGATCAGCTCCTAAATGACCGTGCAACAAGCCGTCAGAGAAGCAGAGCCATAGAGGGCGGGACAGGCAGCGCAGGGAAGCCCTGGACCGAGCAGCTGGTCCCGTCTGTGCGCCGTGGCTACCTGCTGCAGACTTCATGGTACTTACGCCGTGCCCTGAGCACTGCTTTCCTGCATGAGAAACAAGCTCCTGCCTTTCTCTGCCGAGGCTTCCCAGTGCGCGCTCGTTTCCTCTTTTGGAAACAGCTAAGCCCGGACACTTGGGTTTCGCCTCTGACATTATCTTTTCTCACGCCAGTTCTCAGGCAACACAACAGGCAATCACACGAACATATCCAGATTTTCCTCTCCACACAATATTCATACGCCCCCTATTCCCAGCAGAAACGTGATGATCTCTCAGCCTCCCCGCAGCTGCAGCGCCTTTTCCCGCTGGCCGGCAGACTCACCCTGCATGCCGGGCATCCCGTGCGACCACCTGGGGAGACATCCATCGTGCTGGGCGCCCATGCGGGCTGCAATTTTCTCTGCAATTCTGGGACCAACATGGTCAAGGTCGATCCCAAGCTCGGGATCTGAAGGCAGATTTGTCCTCCTTGAGCTCAGCCTTCCAAGCAGGAGGCCTGAAAGACAAGCCCTCCTATGCAAAGAGTGCAAAAAGCCCCCGGCATTGTGCCTCTGTGCCTGGGCGTAGAGGGGACAGGCAGGGTGACATTGGGCATTCCTGGTGTAAGTGTATCAAGGGGTTAATGCAGTTCTGTTACAGTCGTGAGTAACTCAGGTTGCCTCGATTCCCACTTAATCCTTTCACCATTTCTGGTCCTCAGTGACTGAAAAACTCAGTTGAAGTGTTTGTCAGAAACTATTGATACTGATAGATAGGACCAGAAGTCGGTCAGTAGTTCCACCAATATTTCTGTGTTCTTCTTAAATATGCATCAGCTAGGAAGGTGGGAAAAGGGATCATAAACGAATCTGCTTCCAAGGATTTTATTTGCTTTGGTATAAGTTTTTTAGACAAACTCAGAATTTTCTACATGTTCCTGGGCTGAACTCTCTGGCAGAAGCCCATGACTTGCTGTTAAAGTTTTCTACAGCTCTGCTTTTGCCCTGATTACTATCTCACAGCCATCTGAGACATGACACATATGGTGTGCCCAGAGCTGTGCTCTGAGAGCACAGAGGGGAACAAGGGGCGAAAGGAGAAGGATCCCCATCAGCACAGTTCATCGAGGTCACTGGCTTTGCACAGTGCACGTTGCCTGCTGCTCCATGTTCACCTTGTCTCTGTCCTTGTCCAGGGGATCAAGGATTTCACAGACAGGGGATGGACAGACAGTGATCAGGCACTGGGGATTCAATACCCACAGTGCAAACCAGGGCATTTCCATCAGGCAGTGGAGCCTGCTCAGGGAGTCAGGATGGAGATTTTGTTTTTGTGGGACAGATCCAGCCTGTGGATTCATATCCTCAACCCTGGGAGCTATGCACAGAAGTACAAACCAAAAATAAACTAGGCAGCCAAACCTGCTGTTAGGGTGCACTGTGAGAATAGATGATGCCATCTCATCTTGGCTAGCTGTAGATCAAGATTTTTGAAAGTAGGACTGGAAGTTAAGGGGTTAACATTCCACTCTTCCTTGTTAAAACTATGTAAAATTTTCATTCAACATGCCTTCCATGCCCCTATTTGAGGTTTTATGTGTGTTTGTTTTGGGGAGAGTTTGAATGAGACAGTGATGTGCAGTAACTGAACCAGCATTTTGCATCAGTGCAACTGCTATTTTTAAGGACACTCAGATTTAGTGAGGAGTGAAGAGAATTTCCATTGAGACGCCTGTTCTAGGTGGCTGGGGTTTCCTTTTTCTTCCCTCCCTCCTCCCGCTTCCCCTACCTCTTCCCCCTTTCCTTCCCTTTCCGCTTTCTCTCCCCCTTCTCTCTGTGTTCCCTTCCCATTCCTTCCCTTTACTTTTGTTCTTCCTCTCCTCCTCCTTTTCATTTGTCTCATATACAGCTTTCTGTTCCTTGTCACTCTGAATGGAGTCTCATGACGTGTGTAAAGAGAAAACAAGAGGCAACATGCCTGTTCCCATGGGGTCAAATCTGTTCCTTTTCAAATCTAAGAGGAAATCACCCTTTCATTACAAGAGACACACTGTTGGGTCTCTGGAGTAAAATACCCACTTCTGGCATTTCCCTAATGGCGAGAGGTCCCAGAAGATCCTGTACCCCTTGGACCCCCATATCTCCAAAGGAACTTTCCTTAGGGATTTCTCACACCCTCCCCAGGGATGAAAAGGGCCCCCAGGATCCAGTATACAAGCTAGGGCTTTGCCAACCATTTTCTATAGGCAGAATTTCCTCGTCTTAGCATCAGTCTCCAATGCTCTGAACCACATCTCTGCCCCTCTCCGCACTGGTTCACGAGGCTTCGTGTAAAAATATCTTCGTCCTGGTGAAAATACCAGGGTTTGGCCTATCTGGAGCAGAACCAGGCCTAACGCTGGAAAGGGACGGGGCTGCAAGAGGGCGCAGACAGCCGCTGGTTCTGGCCGTGCGCCGCTCGCTTACAGCGACCACAGTGCAAACGCCCCTCGTTTCAACCATTTCCTTCAGGGAAGGGCCGGGAGGTCGTCTCTCCGGGACATTGCCGCCTACCTGGGGGCGACAGTGGCGGAAATAGCTGGCTGTCCCGGCGTGCGGCCGGCTGTGGGGCCGGGGAGGGTACCGGCGCCCCGACGGGAGGGCGGGCAGCCTGCGGGGCGGCGTCCCGGCCGGCAGCACCGCTTCTCTCTGCCCCTTCTGGGCCTCCAGTTTGTTTTAATAAAGCAGGACACCAAAATACTAAATGCAGTGAAAGAATGTGTGCTTGCCTCTGGCATTCCTGAGGTTTTCTCCTAGTAATGCCACATCCCTCCTTAAGGCTCTTCCGCTGAGCACCCCCTGAAACTTCTCAGTGTTTCTGAAAGAGATGATTCGGTGCACCAGGTCTCAGAAGAAGTCGTCATCCGCGGGGGGAAATCGCGAAAATGCACAGCACGAAGAGCTGCTAGCTCAGTTCTCATTAAAAAAATCTTTAAGAAAGAAAAGTCTAGTCGCGGGAGCCACTGAAATACTGTCGATTTTCATTTACCTGTGCCCTCCTCCGAATTAAATTCACTCCACCTTTTTGTTTTCAAATCAGGGAGTTTGCCACGCAGATCGTGTTTCTACTGCTCATTTTAGCATTTAAAGATTGCCGCAGTTTTATGGCTCTCGACCAGTCTGGGAGAGATAGGAATTGAAATCGAAAGCCCACATTCCTCACGATTTACTCACTGACATCAGTAAAGCAGCAGATTTAGTTTCCACGGACAAACTTGTCCTGAATGGCCTAGGAGAGGGAACGGTGCCCTTACTCCCTCCCTCCCCCCTCCCCCATTCCTCTCGGTTTTGGTCTAACAAGGTAAAAATCTCCAGAACCTCATGCGGTGACAATGAGGCGTTGCTTCGGACATCCAACAGGTAAAAAAACCCCAAAAAACAAAACAAATGAATCCAGAACACACAGATGCCCTCCGCAGAGGTGCCGGGATCCGGGATTCGGAGGTAAAGGGAGGCAGAAATGTGTCCTGGATGGGATCTTGTAAATACCATTACATGCTCTCCTAGGCACATTCCATTCACGACTCTGTCCTCTCTCTCCTCAACGCCACTTACGTGTTACGTGCTGTCATTGTACCAGCTTGTCTTCACAAACAAGAATAATGCGCCTATTATTCTTTTCTCTCCAAAGCTTCCACCTCTAATCATGTCGTAAAAAATAGCCTTAATAAAACAGTGATAATTACGCCATTATTGTTAACACTACCCATTAAAAATTTAAAAATAGGTTTTCTGGTTTGGACACCCGTTTGAACTAGGTATCAGTTTTTGCGGCACTAAACCCGCCGTGTGTCAAAACTTCCTTCCTTTTTTTAAAGAAGACAAGACTTCACTGTTTTTTAAGAGAAACTGATCATGGGTTGCCAGTCTTAACTGGACAGTATCGGTCAAAAGTTATTGACACCCTGTTGACCGGCTAAGAAGTATAAATATACCGCGGTGAAGGAAAGCGTGTTGTGCCTTTCCTTTTGCAGGCTTAGCACTTTCAAGGAAAATGCCTGATTTATGAGCATATCACTCTAGCAATGTTTTAATGTCCCCCTATTACTTCCTTGTTTTGGGAAGCGGGTGCGTTTGTTTCGTTTGTTTTTCGTATACGGGGCTACCTTTCAGTCAGCGTTAAAGCTGGACTCAGTGTCCTAATCTCGCCTCGGCCATATATCAGCAAGGAAAGTTGCAAACTCGGAGAAATAAATAAGTTTGAAAAGCTTTGAGCATATTTATGGCATCCTGGCTGTGACCTAGAGAGCAAGAGAGAATAGGTTTTAAATCTCGGTCTGGAACATGCAGGAAAAAACCCCTCCCACACCCACAGAGATACACTTTCCAATCTGCCTGGAAATTAATCCCAAATGAGGGAGTCTCCTTCCAAATAGGGCATGACAGATCTGAGAGAAACACTAGACAGAAGGCAGTGCGCCGGACCCCGCATTCCCGGCGAGGCACAACTCCGCGGCGGCAGAGAGCGGGACAGGGCTCCTTGCTCCACCACGCCGCGTCACCGGCTCCTTGACGTGCGAGGGACTCTTGTGGCGGTACTCTTCCTCGGGAACAGAAGAATAGACACTTTAAGAAGCCTTTACTACTGCAATCTAAATTAACCCCCAAACTTCCAGTACTTTCCCCCCCGTTCTTAGATTCCACTCGGGCCTTTAACTCTGTGTGTTTACCTGTGGCAAATTAAGGCATGTGTATGTGTGGAGGGCGTGCGTGTGTCCGTGCGGGGGTGTTCCGCAGCCTGTGCTGCTGCGGGCTGCGTCAAGCCTTCCGTGGCAATGACCATCGTCTCGGGCTCAACAAAACCTCCGACCTGAAGTACAAGACGGGTGACTTCTTGGTGGGAACGAATTAAGAATGGGGTGAGGAAGGAGGCAGACGTGACTCGTAAACGAAGATGATAAAATTCCTGGGGATCGGCCAGCATGATCCACAGGAATCATCCCTAAGCCTCCAGTCTGCCAGAGAGAGGATTTCCCATTAACTTCCCCGCTATCGTTTCCATCGCCCACTCTGGGAGCACTCCCTTGCATTCAGAATTCAGGTCCCGATTACGGTCTTATTTAGAAACAGACATTAATATCCCTCTTCTTACTACCACCAAACTCGTTGTGATGCGGAAATCCTCTCTGTCCGCCACAGATACCAGCAAGCCTCTTCCCACAGGGCTCCTTGGAAGCTAGGAAGGAGGCTGGAGGTGAACTTTCTCGGGACGCTAGGACTGCCGTGGTCCCCGGGGGAGACCGAACCTTCACACATCCCCCCCCCTCCCCGGAGGTGCCAGGAACACGAACACAGCTCCGCTGCCTACTCCAACAAAGAGCAAAAATGACGCCACCAGCTGTGGGAAGAACGGTGACAGCGCTGCTCGAGCACCCCCGCCTCGCCTTGTCTGGCCTGGCCCCACAGCTCCGGTCCGCACCGCTCTGCGCAGCGGGATCAGTGCCGCCCTTCTACTCTGCCCAGCACCTAAGGCGGACTGCCTTATCCATTCATCCATTCGTCCATCCATCCTTCCCCCCACCCGCACCTGGTCCTGCTTCCCCGACTCCGAGCTCACACAGCCCGCAGAGCCGAGCCCGGCTGCGACAGGGATGAGCGGCGGCTCCTCACAGGGCACACGTCGGTCTAGAGGCTGGCAAGGGAGAAAAGGGAAAGGGAATTTAACAATAAGTTTTCAAGAATTTTGCAAGCTTTGGAGCGGCGCACGCTTCACACGAGTGGTGGAAAGCAGCGCAGTCCAGAGCGCGTGATGTGCATGATGTATGTTTTCATGGAAAAATACATGCGTGTATATACAGGGAGAAAGCGAGAGTGGTGGCCAGAGCCCTGTAAAAATTCGTGGTTTATCACCCTGAAAACAGTTTGTTTATTGCTGGGAGCACTCCTTAATCCATTCATCCAGCAGACCGGGAATCTTGTTTGCTTGTTTGTTTGTTTGTCTCTCTGCATCCTGCTCGCAGGGCTAGACGGAAAATCACAGCATGTTTCCTATTGCGCTGCCTGTTCCCCACCGAAGCAACGTCACCTCAGATATGCCAGTAAATTCCTTACCGGGTTGGGACTGTAATTGGTTGAATGTTTTCTGTATCCTGACTAGCCAATAACACTCCGAGAAAAAAATTTAGAACAACCTAGTTACGTCAGATGGCGAAAAATGACTTGACACTACACGTGTGATGCAATATTAACTAAATATGAGATCCTTACTGCATTCATTAGAAGTCTCACAATATGCCAAAAAGATTACACGTGCCGCTGTATTTATGGTATAAGGTCCCTTATTTTCAGACAAGTGCCGTCCAAATTGTTGCCCTTGTCATGTCTGTTTTAACAACATCTGCTAGCTAACATAAGCTCTGGCCTTGATAACTTCCATTTTCCTGAGCCTGAATTATTCTTGGCAGACCTTCTTCTTGCAGTCCCCCCTTTCCCTCCTCCCCCCGCACCCCAAAAGCAGATAATAGTTTGTGCAAAACAATTAGTTAGAAAGAAGAAAGGAAAGGAAACAAAAACCCTTATAAAAGAGCAAGAATCATGCAAAAATGGAAGCAGCAAAGGAATAAATAAGAACAAACGATAAACGGCAGATAGCCAGAATAACTACAGTTTCAAGTGAAGTAGTCGTATCTTTTCATATGCAAAAAGCAATAAATATATAACCACATTTCCAAATTTTAAACTAACATTTTAATCTCAGTAAAAAGAAAACAGTGACAGTTACACCGATGGGAACCGATATTGACCCAGAGCCTGAAATCAAAGCTATTTTTACATTCAAATGTCAGCAGCGCATTTCTTTATCCTCAAGTTTGCAAAGGATTCTTAGAAGCCTTATATATACAGTTAGGTGGAAGCTGATTGCCAGCAATAAATAATGCATCCAAGGAAGAGGCTTGAGTACTTATCTTCTCACTTCCAGGATGCAGCTAGGGATCTTCGCCTCAATTCTACATCAAGGTTGTGGCTTAAAGCAGTCAAAGGGCTATTTAATTGTCAAGCAAGGCTTCCCCCTGCGGAACTCTCTCTCCCCATGTTACAACCTCTTTGCAGCTCCGTATGCATCTCTTTTTCACACTTCCCTCTCCATCTCAGGCTCCTACACCTGGTGCATCACGCATTTAGCCCATTCGCTCCGGCTCTTCCTTTCATCTTCCCAGTGGCAGGCGTTTCTATTTATCCACTGGCAATCAGTGTGTGGCGTCACCGGTGGTACTGTAATGACGACTGCACCATTGAGGATGACAGCTTAGAAAGAAGAGGGCAATGGTGATCCCTCCCAGAGCAGCACAGCGGAGTGTAGCGCTCGCATCACAAGGTCACCCTATCTCACCGCTGGCTCCTCTGCATTGGCAGGAGAGGGTTGCTGGGTTTGTACAAGGCTGGGGCGGGAGCAGGAGGGAGGGGGGGAAGAGATCTGGATGTTTTTTCTCCCCTCCCTTAAGCAAAGCCACAATGGAAACCAGGAAGGAGATGGTGATGTTTCTGGAGGGGACTACTCTTGGCGCTCTAGTTGGCAAGAGGGTGCCTAATTTGTCCGAAGCAGTGGGGAGCCCTGCTGAGGAGCCGCAGGAGAAGATGATCCATCGGAACTGCATCAGCCCCAGACCTGGCCCCTTGTCGTCCCGGGAGAGAGGAGGAGGTGGCGGAGGAGAAGACGAAGAGGAGGCGGAGGTGCTGCCAGGGACAGGGACGGTGTCGGAGAGCCGCTCGGCGGCGGCAGCACTGCTTTCGGCCGGACAGCAGCCCCCCGCGCCGGAGCTCCCCTCCAGCAAAGGGCAGCAGAGCAGCTCGGACACCGAGTCGGATTTCTATGAGGAAATCGAGGTGAGCTGCACCCCGGACTGCGCCACGGGGAGCGCCGAGTACCAGCACAGCAAAGGTACCCAACTCCTTCCCATGCCTGCAGCCCCACGCCCGCTCCGGGGCTGGGTGGCAGCACTGGTGGGGCGGGGGGGCTGCCGGAGGGGGTTTTCCCCTCGCCAGCTGAGCGAGTGGCCACGAAATCGGGGGTGTGTGTGTCTGCGTGTGTGATCTCCTGCCCGACTGATTTCTCACCTCCCTGCCTCCGGGAGGCTTGTTTGGGAGTTGGAGGACACGACATCGGGCGGCCCCCGCGTCCCTGGAGGGAAGCCAGGCTTCCCGTTGTGGATGTGTCAGGTCTGCAGCTTGTCCCGTAGGATCTTTTTGGCCAACACGACCATGCGCTCTCCTCTTCAATCTATTCTATTTTGTTTTTATTCTTCCCCATCGCTTAGACAGTGCATGCTCCAGGAAATCCCTTACGATTCTCCACACCGGCGGGGTTTTTTGTACGCGTGTGTGAGGGGGTAAGATCAAACGGGTTTTCTGGCCAAGAGCTGTTTGTGGTTTTGCAGGGTGAAATGTGCCCGGGTGAGTGCGGAAGCACCCACAAAGACCGTAAAATCGCTCTCCGACTCATGCCAGCCTCAAGTGCCGTAGCGAGGGCCTTGTTTGCACGTTGGCTTAAAANAGAGCAAGAATCATGCAAAAATGGAAGCAGCAAAGGAATAAATAAGAACAAACGATAAACGGCAGATAGCCAGAATAACTACAGTTTCAAGTGAAGTAGTCGTATCTTTTCATATGCAAAAAGCAATAAATATATAACCACATTTCCAAATTTTAAACTAACATTTTAATCTCAGTAAAAAGAAAACAGTGACAGTTACACCGATGGGAACCGATATTGACCCAGAGCCTGAAATCAAAGCTATTTTTACATTCAAATGTCAGCAGCGCATTTCTTTATCCTCAAGTTTGCAAAGGATTCTTAGAAGCCTTATATATGCAGTTAGGTGGAAGCTGATTGCCAGCAATAAATAATGCATCCAAGGAAGAGGCTTGAGTACTTATCTTCTCACTTCCAGGATGCAGCTAGGGATCTTCGCCTCAATTCTACATCAAGGTTGTGGCTTAAAGCAGTCAAAGGGCTATTTAATTGTCAAGCAAGGCTTCCCCCTGCGGAACTCTCTCTCCCCATGTTACAACCTCTTTGCAGCTCCGTATGCATCTCTTTTTCACACTTCCCTCTCCATCTCAGGCTCCTACACCTGGTGCATCACGCATTTAGCCCATTCGCTCCGGCTCTTCCTTTCATCTTCCCAGTGGCAGGCGTTTCTATTTATCCACTGGCAATCAGTGTGTGGCGTCACCGGTGGTACTGTAATGACGACTGCACCATTGAGGATGACAGCTTAGAAAGAAGAGGGCAATGGTGATCCCTCCCAGAGCAGCACAGCGGAGTGTAGCGCTCGCATCACAAGGTCACCCTATCTCACCGCTGGCTCCTCTGCATTGGCAGGAGAGGGTTGCTGGGTTTGTACAAGGCTGGGGCGGGAGCAGGAGGGAGGGGGGGAAGAGATCTGGATGTTTTTTCTCCCCTCCCTTAAGCAAAGCCACAATGGAAACCAGGAAGGAGATGGTGATGTTTCTGGAGGGGACTACTCTTGGCGCTCTAGTTGGCAAGAGGGTGCCTAATTTGTCCGAAGCAGTGGGGAGCCCTGCTGAGGAGCCGCAGGAGAAGATGATCCATCGGAACTGCATCAGCCCCAGACCTGGCCCCTTGTCGTCCCGGGAGAGAGGAGGAGGTGGCGGAGGAGAAGACGAAGAGGAGGCGGAGGTGCTGCCAGGGACAGGGACGGTGTCGGAGAGCCGCTCGGCGGCGGCAGCACTGCTTTCGGCCGGACAGCAGCCCCCCGCGCCGGAGCTCCCCTCCAGCAAAGGGCAGCAGAGCAGCTCGGACACCGAGTCGGATTTCTATGAGGAAATCGAGGTGAGCTGCACCCCGGACTGCGCCACGGGGAGCGCCGAGTACCAGCACAGCAAAGGTACCCAACTCCTTCCCATGCCTGCAGCCCCACGCCCGCTCCGGGGCTGGGTGGCAGCACTGGTGGGGCGGGGGGGCTGCCGGAGGGGGTTTTCCCCTCGCCAGCTGAGCGAGTGGCCACGAAATCGGGGGTGTGTGTGTCTGCGTGTGTGATCTCCTGCCCGACTGATTTCTCACCTCCCTGCCTCCGGGAGGCTTGTTTGGGAGTTGGAGGACACGACATCGGGCGGCCCCCGCGTCCCTGGAGGGAAGCCAGGCTTCCCGTTGTGGATGTGTCAGGTCTGCAGCTTGTCCCGTAGGATCTTTTTGGCCAACACAACCATGCGCTCTCCTCTTCAATCTATTCTATTTTGTTTTTATTCTTCCCCATCGCTTAGACAGTGCATGCTCCAGGAAATCCCTTACGATTCTCCACACCGGCGGGGTTTTTTGTACGCGTGTGTGAGGGGGTAAGATCAAACGGGTTTTCTGGCCAAGAGCTGTTTGTGGTTTTGCAGGGTGAAATGTGCCCGGGTGAGTGCGGAAGCACCCACAAAGACCGTAAAATCGCTCTCCGACTCATGCCAGCCTCAAGTGCCGTAGCGAGGGCCTTGTTTGCACGTTGGCTTAAAAAAAAAAAAGAAAAAGAAAAAAAAGGAGAGGTCCAAATTACCTTGTCACTTCTATGTCTCGGTGGCGCCAGCTCGGAAATGGTCCCAATGAATTAATTGCCTTTGGTCTCTGGCACAATGAGGGAGAGTTGCATTTGAAAGCAAACGCAGCGCACAGGTCCCTTTCCCCCTGCCCCCACTCCCTATTCCCACCTTCCCAGCCAGGCAAAGACGCCCCTACTCTGACAACAACCCACCTCTCCCCCCTCCCCGTTCCTCAATCACTTCAAGAAGCCGGGAAGCGTAGAGAGCGCTGTCGGTCCTGTCTCGTCCCTTAGAGGCTCGTTGAAAATATCCCATCCTAGGCTTTGGAGGCTGAGTGGAGATCCCTAAGGCCTCGCCTTCCCCTCAGAGAGAACAGTCCCTGCCTGCTGGCTGCTCCACTCAGGGGTCCTTGCTGGCCTGAAGGAAGGGACAGCGGAGCCGTGCTGTATGGACAGCGGGCACACCTGCCTTTCCCAGACGCTCAGGGTCGGGGGATGCGGCGGCGCTCCCGTTTCCCAGTGCGGGAAGCGAGTGCGGGGCTCAGCGAGGGGGTGCGCATCGGGGAGGGCGGGAGACAGGTAACCTCCCAGAGAGAGTGATCAAGCACCCCTCAAACCCTTAGCTGGTGTTTCGTCCCCCTTCTCGCTGCCCTCCTCCCCGGTCCGTCTTGGTTGTCAGCACCCCAACACCCTCAGTACACCGGGGCAGGCACGGAAACGCTGAATGGGGGTGGAACGGGGGGCAGAAGTGCATTCGCTGGGGAGGCGGACTGCGAGCATCCCTCCGTGCCCGCCCGCCTCCGAGCGTGTGTCTTTGCTCCGGGCTCCCCACGCAGGGCCGTGCTCCGAGGCGTTGGCCGGCAGCCCCAGCGGCGGGGGGGATCACCCCAAGGGCAGCGGAGGCAGCGGCGGCTCCCAGGGCTCGCTGGCCTGCAGCGCCAGCGACCAGATGCGCCGCTACCGCACCGCCTTCACCCGCGAGCAGATCGCCCGGCTGGAGAAGGAGTTTTACCGGGAGAATTACGTGTCCAGGCCCCGGAGATGTGAGCTGGCGGCTGCGCTAAATCTGCCAGAAACCACCATCAAGGTACACGCAGCTCGGACATGTTTCCAATTAGCACGATATAAATCTATACGGCCAAACTTCCTTGCAAAACTCGGGAAAGCACTTCGCCAACATAACCCTCCCTCTCAGCTCCCCCCGCCTCCCGCCCCTTTCCTGGCCCTGCCCGCACCCTGCAGCAATGCGGGAGACGGGACACGGCTCCCGGAGCCATCCCGGCCAGCGCCGCTAATCCAACCTCTCCCTTGCAGATTATTTTCAATCCTCCCTTCAGTTCAGTCCAAATCTCGCTCCGCTCTTGGGGGAGGGAAGAGGAAACCAGTAGCAGATCTTGTTTCGATCTCGCTTTGCTCTGCCTTTTCAAAAACGTTTGCACATGAAAATAAACCCGATAGAAACAATCCCAGGTAGTTCTGGATGCGAAAGGGCAGCAATGAGGCAGAGCCGCCCGCTTGGCCGGAACCCAGGGACGGGGGATGGGGGGTAGCAGGACAAGCCGTAGCAGGCAGAAAGGAAAACAGGCACCCTAAAAGGGCTGCTCCTCTGGGTCTCCCTATAGGTTTTTATAGGGGCTTAACTGATCCCTCCGTACGTGATGACAACTCCCTCTGGGAGGGAGAGCTGGCGCCGGTCTCCGCTCTCCTGCAGACAGACCCACGTCCTCCGCACCGCCCCGGGACTGGGGCCGGCTGCTAGGCGGAGCGGGGCGGCGGCGGGTGACGGCTCTCGCCTCTCCTCTACCCGCAGGTTTGGTTCCAGAACCGCAGGATGAAGGACAAGAGGCAGCGCCTGGCCATGACCTGGCCTCACCCGGCCGATCCGGCGTTTTATACGTACATGATGAGCCACGCGGCAGCCACCGGGAACCTGCCGTACCCATTCCCGTCCCACCTGCCCCTGCCCTACTACTCCCACATGGGCATCGGCGCTACATCGGCCTCTGCCGCCACCCCCTTCAGTACCCCTCTGAGGCCTCTGGACACCTTCAGGGTCCTCTCCCACCCGTACCCGAGACCAGAACTGCTGTGCGCCTTCAGACATCCCTCTCTCTACCCTGCCCCAACGCATGGACTCAGCAGCGCCGGGGGCAACCCCTGCTCCTGCCTGGCATGCCACAGCGGCCAGTCCAACGGGCTGGCGCAGAGACCCTCCGGATCAGACTTTACCTGTTCGGCCACAACCAGGACTGACTCCTTCCTCACTTTCACACCCTCTGTGCTGAGCAAAGCCACCTCAGTTTCCATGGACCAGAGAGAAGAAGTACCTTTAACGAGATAAACCTTTGCCTCAGGGTTATTAAACACTCATCCCTTTCCCGGACTTCTCTTCGAGTTAATGTACCTACAGCCCATGTTTATTTAATCGTGTTCTCTCCTCAGCCGTTGACACCCACAGAAAAAAAAAAAAGAAAAAAAAGAAAGAAGAAAAAAGAAAAAAGACTAAAAATAGCTCAGTCTTAAAAGGATTTACATTCCAAGAGGGGAAAAATAAAAGAAAGAAGAAGGAAAGAAATTACTAGTGATTTATCTCTGAGAAGGAATTTAGGCACGAAGGAGGAAGAAAATCAACTCGAAAGAAACATGCTCCAGCCACCTACAGACATGTGCTGGGACTTTCTTTTCCGTGGATAGACTTCTTCCCAAGGGCTGGGGCTTCTGCGGATCACAACAAACCTTATGCACAAACCTACGAGACGGAGAGGGAAAATCTGAAATACTTGAAAGAAACACTATCTAGATAACGAAATGGCTTGTGCGCATGAAGAAAACAAAGACGTAATCTCTTAGTGTTCAGAAAATAAAACCAACAGGCAAACAGCAAAAAAACCACCCCCAAACCCCAAAAGGTTTCTGGTTTGCAACTCGGCAGTATTATCCAATTGTCTCTATAGAAATTAACAATGCTTTACCATAAAGAAAACCTGTCATTCTGTATATTACTTTCGTGGTTTAATTGCATTCTTTACCCTCACTTGTCTAGTCCTTCCTTGTGAGCAGAAATCCAGCATTTCATTTCCTCTTTCATTCCAACTTTTAAGAGGCAGACTGGAACTGGCTGGGAGAAAATACGAGCTCCTGCCTCTTTATGGGTCAGAGCTATTTGTCCTTTAAATAACAATGTCCTATTATCAGTCGCTGAAATGTGCACACACCGACGAAATTAGCAAGTGATGTATATGTAAAGAGGGGTTTTGAATATCGAATGTACAATGCTCTGTGAGCAAAGACCCCGTGCCAAACGCTAACAAGCCGCCAAGGGAAGAGATTAGGTGACAGGCAGTACAACTCCTTCAGACAATCACCAGTCTGTAAATTGGGGCAAAGGCGATTTCCCTTCCTTTGTACCTCAGCCTTCAGTTCTCTCATTGTCTTTTCCTTGCTGAGTCTTTTTTTAAAAAATATTTTTATTTTATTTTTAATTAATTATTTCATGTGCTGGGTTTTGCGTTTCCTTCCCCATCCCTAATCTTTGCATCTGTTTGTGTCTTTCACACTGATTACTCATCCTTCTTCAGGAGTATTTCTTTCACACACTCACCCACCCGTCTCCTATTCAAAAGGTATTTCGGAAGAAGGTAGCATCATTGCTTTGGCTAAGATTTCTGTAACCTAAAATTTAAAAAACACGGGCACGGAACTGAGTAGTGGCTTCTTCCAAACCCGAAATTATTTATTTCATTCTGTTTTGAAATAGCCCAAGGAATACACTGCCATAATTTGTTACTATGTCGGAATAAAACTTAATAGCAACAAAAATAACAACACAAAAACCGATAATAACGACACATTTTAACAACCTCTCACCCATATTTTTATCGTGCTTGTTAAAAGAAAAAAAAAAGGTAAAAGTGTTGCTTAAGACGAATTTCACCATGCAGTTTCTAATAGTTACAGTTCAACAAGCAGGAAAATAAATGCTGGACAGAACAAAGACGTGTTGACACCTCTGTATCTACTTTGTACTAAATTGCTGAGAAGCCTCTGGTTTATTGTCACACCGGAGACTTTTTGTCCCTAGGAGAGGGAGTGAATAGCAGCGTTTCCCTATAGGGGATGGAGAGCAGGGTAGAGACACGGGCGTGCCAGGATATAATTTTTCCAATTAAAAAAATTTGTTTATTACAGCTTTAAAAAACCTGATCCAAAGTCACCGTCTTTAAAACATTAAGGGCAGATTGTTCCACGCTTTATGAATGAGATTTCCTCATGGGCATGAAAAGCAACGGCCCTTTTTGGACACTCACAAACAGATTCTCCCTCCCCGTCCCCCACCCCCCCACCC
>WEIT01007266.1:24728-50244 GCA_013389985.1 Dryoscopus gambensis | reverse complement strand
GAAATAACAATTGTAAACAGCGTCCAAGGGCAGAGCCGAACGACATCCGAGCTTTGCAAGCCGTTCCCCCGCTTTACTTTGTCTTTTATCAGACACAAGAACCAGTCCGATAAAATAGGAGCTGCGGAGCCAGTGCTTGATACAATTCCCCCAGCGACCCCGGGAGAAGGGAGCGCTGAAGAGGTCGGGGGAGGGGTGGCACGGCAGATGAGCACTATCCACCAAAAACGGGAGGTCCTCGATAGCTCACGACCTCTCGTTCCTCAGCCAGGCAGAGTCACCTGCTGGGCCGGGAACGCAGGCCAAGATCCGGCCGAGGCTGCTGCTGTGATCGTGGCACCAGTTTGCTCTTGCAAAATGGCCAGTTCAGAAAATGCCATAGGCTGGCGTGCGGGGCAATATATATTTTGAAATACATATATTTTATATATCTAGGTGTGTGAGAGAGAAAAAGAACATTTAAGCCTCTGATTACCACTTCCACCCGTGACTGGGATATCCCCCCTTAACGAACGGGGAGACGGGAGGCAGGGACAGGGAGCGCCCGCAGCCGGCACGGTCCCCGCTTTGCCTGCGGCTCCAGTGCTGCCATCCCGATCGCCCACTCTTGAAGGATGGTGCGGCAAAGGGTGGCTGTGAATTTCTCCGCGGTTCGGTCACAGGGCAGAGATTGCCTGCGACAGGTAAATAGGCTGCGGGTCGCCGTAATGCCAAGAGTATTTTCAGTTAATAGGGGAGGGAAAATGAGGTGTCTGGAGCGATATTGGAAAGTACAAGATCGATGATCCGTCCTCGTGTCCAATCAGCAGCCTTTAATTGACTGTATTTTCTAGGTAATTGAGCCGCTGTGCTCCCAAATTGAAGTGGAAGATATAACAATACATCTCAGTGGGAGGAATTACTCATTACTTCATAATGAATTTTTCCATTTGCTGCGTGGGGCCGGTGCCGTTAACGCCTTCGCCGCCGGTGGTGATGTCCGCGGCCCCACGCGGGGCGTCGGCACCAGGCACGCGTGGGGCATCGACGGCAGGGAGGGCAGACACAGGGCACCCAGCCGGCAGCAGGTTCTGTCTTTAGCCCCGAGCCACTGCCACCAGGCAGGCAGGTTTCCACGGCGTCTCCCTGGTCGGGGATGAGACCCTTCGAGGAATTAGGGTGAGGCCCCGGGGAAGCCGGCGGTGGGCACCTGGCCCCTTGTCACCAGCGGGAGCAGAGTTGTCTTTGGGGTACCCCATGTGCTACACCGGGTTCGCTCCCTAGCCAGCCAAATTCAGTTCCTAAAGGCTGTCCCTCCCATCCCCCCTTGTTAGCGTTTGATTGATTGCCTTATTAAAGCGTGTTCTTGTAAGTGTGACCGAGCTGATTGCGCTGCATATGTTTGGGATAATGCTCATTTTAAACAACTGAATAATAATACTACTAATAAAAAAAGGACCAGAAGAGGAAGACGATGAGCTCTAGAGAACGGGTTAAGCCTAAACGATCCCGGGGAGCAGCGCTGTAACTCGCGCATTAAATTGTTCCTTTACTATCAAATCACTCAGTCCATCTTTGTTGTGTTTTATCTGTCACCTCCTGTACCATTAAGTGAAATAGCAACGAGGCTGACGCTTACTTTCCCGTCTCAGACTATATGTTTTTATTAAGGTTGTATGATTAAACTGGATCGGATCTGCTTTCCCAGCACTATGCTTTACTTCAGCGCCTAAATCATTGGCAAATCGTCTCTCCGTATTTCACGTTTTCTGCTGGGTTGTTCGGTCATTTGCCGGCACCTGCAGACAAGCATGCGGCTCCTTTAGCTTTTTGGTTTTTCTATCTGAAAGATCCTTTTGTTTTCTATTATTCTCCTGCTCGCCTGGCTACTTTATTTTATTACTGAATTTAGCCCCTGAAAACACCCTCCACCATATGTCACCCCCAGGCCCGCTGTCTTGCCTCTTACAATAGTGTCACCCTGGGGTAAAGCCCACGTCAGGATGAGCTGAAGTCTCGTTAACACAAATGGCTTCATTTAGGCGCATCAGGTTCCTGGGTGTATGTAAAGCGGGAGAGAAAGCAGTCCCACGCGCCTTTTGCTTCATCCTTCTACGCGGAGCCCCTTATAGGTTGCCTGCTTAATTCAGATCTTTCTTCTCCTTTTGTAAGGCGGGAGGGTCCCGTCCTGATCCTGGAGAGCTGGTACTGCGGAAGGGATGCAGTTATGGTAGATTAAGGCAGATCCCCGCTGGAACTGGTCCCTGTTTTAGAAAGTTTTTCTTCTCTCTCTCAAGTAGGAGGAAGAAGAGATAGCTAGTTCAGGATCTTGTAACAAGAAAACAAATAGATCACAACCTCTGGCCTCCAATTCACCGTTTGCTTTCCCCCGCTCCTTTTTTTTTTTTTTAAAAAAATCAGTTAAACTAAGTGTGTCTACGACCAAGAATGTAGTGCACGTTTACACTAATATTTACAAACTTCATTTGAAAGAATCTCCGTCGGTGTATTGCGTGCATATATACATGCAAAGCAAACACATAAAGTGATTTTCCCAGCTGCCCTCTCTGCAAAGAAGTGCCTGGGACTTCAGAGACAGAAATTGCCACTTAAGAACATCACATGAAAGTATTAAGTAATTATTTAAAACAAGGCTGTTTAGAAAAATATTTGTGTTTATTGCAGCTGCTCGATTGGCCTCGTTAAATCTGGGGAGCATTTAAATTGTGTTACAGTCTCATTTAAATCCAGTTTCGTTCCAGCAGGCTGCAAAGCCTGAATAGAACCAATCACTCCATAATGATGATGAATGAGAAATTAATTCAGATACAAGCAAGACAATTTAGGCCTTCATCTGTTTAAATAGCCTTCCAAGATTATTCGCAATTGCAGGTCACAGATTTAATCAATTGTCCAATCTTGTGAAAGTCATATCCTTGCATCTTCATCGAGATTATTTATAGCGCGGCGAAGCCCAGTGAAAGGTATACGCCCTTAACAGGAACAATTACTTAAAGAGAAGCGTTTGCAAAATGAAAAACAAATGCCTCCGTGGGCAGTAAATGATCAAACACTTCCTCCCGGCACATCCTCCCGGGCTGAGGAAAGGAACGGAGCTGCAGGTGGGGGGTAAAGGGGACCATCACCAAACTCCATCTCCGCCGTATCGGCTCTTATGCTCTTCAGCGCAATCACCCGCGCTCCTTCGTGGGCCACCCAGTCTAGTCTCTTTGCTCCTGAGGGCGATGGCCGCAGAAAGGACATGTTAAAAAGCAGTTTTTAATCAGGAAAGAATGAGCAAACCGCGCCGCCGCTCAGCCCGGGGATGCCAAGGTCTCCTGCGGGGAGCACTGTCATTTTCTGCCTCTGACTGGCTCCTATTCGAGATATATAAATATATGCGTACCAGCAGCCCTGTTTTGGACCGAGCCCTGCAAATCTCCCAGCCCAGACTTGCACACAAGCGGTCTCCCCCCGGCGCGGTGCTCGCCTGGCTCGGATGAAGCCGGCAGAGAATCACGGCACCTCTCCTGGAAACGCCGGCTCTTCTTTCGGGCTTGGACCAGCCTCACCTGGGAAAACCCGAGGTCCAGAATAACTCAGGGTTAATAAAGCCTCTAAAAAAGCTGAAAGAGATCATTTTGGTAAACGGGAGAATTGTTTAATTTCTCGAAAAAGAGGTAGAAAGCAGGGAGGAGACCAGACTTGTTTGTCAGGGTCCCGGTGTGTAACTGCCTCCTCCCGCTTCTCACCCTTTCTCCAAACACCTCCCATGTACCTGGAGTCCCCATCCCTCTGGTACTGAAGCCCTGTCTGGGACGGCCGCTGCAGGCTCCTGCCTAGACTCAAGGGGTGATCTCGGGCTCGGAGAAACACCTACTGCCCCAAAGAGGCTTACCCCAATGCACAGGGAACGCAGTCCGAAGGGAGAACTTGGGGTATGTTGAAGGTAGAACCTGGCCCCAAGTCCTCTGTCCAAGGGACCCTGAAGGTGGGAGCTCCGAGGACCCCTGGGCAGCGCGGGTCCGCCGGCCTCGCCTCACTCCTGGGGATGAGGGGCTCACTGAAGAGCCCCTAGGAGTCACCACAGTTTGGCCGCAGAGAGGGATGGGTTTCATGGGTGGGAGTGTGCGAGGGTTAGCACAGGTGGGTCAACACAAGATGAGACGTCCTCCCAGAGAACCAGGAGCCCCGAACCCATGTAGTTTTTCTGTATCGGAAAGAGGAGCGTGGGGCCCACGCACCCACGGGCATTGGGGTGGGGAACGCGAGGGTTTCGGGCAGCGGAGGGGGCCAGAGGAGTCGCCCGGGTGCGCAGCCCGACACGGGAACCTGGAGCAACGCCGGTGCCTAAAACAAAAGCCTGCCTACAGGACCCCCAGAGCTCCAAGGAGCCGGTCTCAGCGACAGACTTTGATGTATCGCTGTCCAATTAGTGCCTTTAATTGGTGTCCTCTGGGACAGGCAACCCGGGAGCTGAGGCGGCGAGAGCTCTCTCGGCAAGCCCGGCCCGCCCGCTCGCAAGGTAACAGATAAATAATGCGGCCGGGCGATAGGAATCCTGCATCCCTCTCCCTCCGAGGAGCAGCGGGGAAACGATCAAGCAAACCCGAGGCCAACTGCTTGCAAACCGGCCCGCGGGGCTCCGTGCCCGCGGACACCCGTGTGCCCAGGCAGGGAGGGACGTGGGCTGTGGCTGCTCCCACATTTATCCCGGCCACGATGATCAACGCCCCCCTCCCCGCCCGCTGCGGAGGGGGTCACCAGCGTGGAAACGACGCTGCTTAACACATACCGCACGTTCCTTCCAATTTGGCTAATGAAGGTCGCCTGTTAAGCGTAATTTTAGAGGTTAAATGAGGCTGACTGCAGATTTAAAGACGCTTGATAAAACGTCTTATTTGAGTGACACCAATTGTATATATAGATGCCATTACAGCGGTCTAGATTTACCTTGGGGGAGGAGGAGGAGGAAACAAAGCAAACACACTAACAGGGAGGGAGGAAAACGTTTCGCCAATTTATTCTAAACAAAAAAAGTCCGGTCGAAAAAGAAATTGATTGCTTCATTCATCAAATGTATAAAATACATTTCTGAGATCAGAAGGTGCTCGAAGAGAGCAAGACAGACAGGGGGGAAAGTTCGTAGTTGACAAGAACCATCAAAAGGAGCAAGAAGTCATTGGAAGCTCACCTTGAAATAATTCTGGTTTTCTTCTATTTTATTCTCCTTTTTCCTTGTTTTTTTCTTTTCTTTTTTTCCTCTTTTTCTTCGGGTAGTCATAAAACGTTTTAAGAAAAAAAAATCACCTGAAGCCAGAGGAAGATGAGATTTTTTGATTAATAAGGAAATCAATTTGGCAGAACAGAAAGGATGCTGACTTCTCAAACTCCCTGTTAGCAGAGGTGTCTCTGGGGAAGGGAAGCCGTTCGAGGCTGTTTCGGGAGCCATCAATCCCTAGTACCTGGGTACACCTCAAAACTAAACCACCAGAATTTTTACAAGAAAACCTCTCTGATCGATATTTGTAAGCTGAACTATTTTACTTGCTCTTCTGCAGTTGTGTTTTCAGCATTAAAATACTGTCATTTCACCACATTCTTCCCAAGCAGCAATACAGGGTTACATTAGAGGCATCTTTTATGTGCAGTCCCCAGAAGCTCTGTGTGTGTGGGTCATGCACTGCCACCAAAAATCACAGCCTGAAAATCCCACTTCCCCACTCCCTGTAGAGAGACCTTAATTTGCATTGGGATGGGTACTCTCCATTTCTTATTCAAGGGAAAGGACCCTAACAGTCTGGCCAGCCAGCTTCCTCTATAGCTTGATTTCACCTTGCTAAAGCTGTATTAAAGAAATATTTTACTCTCTCTATCTTGCCTGCCTGGGACCCAGTTCTGAAGGTCCTAACTTGTCTCAAATTTTTGCCTACTTAGGGGAAGTTTGCTTACTGCTGTTGCAGTGCAGGATGAAAGATGAGTTTCAGAACAAATAAAGCAACTACTATTACTAAATCCACATGATTAATATGAATCACTCCTGGGAATTATCCTACAATTATTCTAACGTTTACTCAAGCCTGTGTACTTCAGGGAGGGAAGTCTTCTCTAATGTGGAGAGACTGAGTCATAGGTTCCAAAATCACTTTCCATAAATGACCTGAAGTAAAATTTAATCCAAACTCAAAAGGTCTCATTTACCATATAGCAGCTGTACAGTAGCACAGTCTTGCCTCCTCTTACAACTACAAATGAAGCAGAAAATCATACAGGAAAGAGAAGGAAAAAAAAGATGGGGAAACTCCTAACTTTGCCAATGTTTATGCTCCCTTTCTGGCCAGGTGAACTGGGGAGTGGGATCTGTTCTGGAGGCAGGAGAGCACTCAGCCTGTTGATCAATATTGGTTTGGCTTTGAAAGATGTTCTAAACCTGCTCCTGTTTCAGCAGAGATGTGGATTTGGGCAAAAAGACAAGCTTGAGTGTCTGAGGCATTCTCAGCTCCAAGCACTGGATTACTGCCCATTAACTCTGGCACTTGAGGTACAACAAAATAGAGGCTGCATGACCCTATACCCCTCTCCCTCTTCTTTGGCAGTCACAGATTCCCACCCCAAAGCCCGTGCGTCATTTGGGTCACAAAGGCAGGTTTTTACAAAAAAGCTGCACTGAAGCATTGAGTATCTGAATCATGTGTTGATGGTAAGGAGACAGTTATTCTTGCATGTCTTTAGTCCCCATTTAATCTAATCTAACTTCAGATCGTGACACCAGGCCCTCCTAGGAAAAAAAAAAAAAGCTGTAGCATCACTAATTATGATTCCTTTCTTTTGATGTCATTAGGTCAGTCACTATCCATGTGTCTGACCCATCTACTGATTTTTTGTATTATGTTCCAGTTGGCCACTTGTATCTCAAGGGCTGTGTGCAAGCATTTGTAAAATAATAATGCAAGACAGGAAAAAGGACACCATGGCCTCCATTTTCTGATGCTGCTCCACAGAAGAAAAGAAAGCCATGTTCGCTAGTGGGAGTTTGATGTGGGTTCTCCAGATCTAGATGCAGGAATCAGAGATCCTGGCACTCTCTATGCTGGCTCCTAGTGCTGATTTCCCTGGCATTGTCCCAGAGGGTATTCCCCAAATCAACATTCCCCAGCCAAACCCAAGTTGCACTTAACACCACAAAGAGGCAGTCACCAGAGATTTGGAGGAAGCGATGATCAGCCATATGACGAAGTTTTAGTGTGTTCAGAATCTTAAGCAACTCCTACAGCCAAGTTCAATTTTTGTATTTACTTTGTCTTCAGTGACAGCCTCTTTAGCCAAAAGAAAGATACTCCAAGGTCTGACTTTAAACTACTCAAAGCCCTGCTATGCAGCTAGAGTGACACTTCTGTGCTGGAACGCATGACTTCTTGGTGCTATGGCAACAACTTATCATTGGTATATAACTCCACCAAGGGCAAAATCATCTACCCTGATTGCCCCAATCACGTTTTTATGCAGGAGCATAATTCTTACAACAGCCTTTCCTTGAAAAAGTGGTTGTAAATTTGAGCATCTCTGTGCACGTTGTTTCAGTTTGTCAAAACCACCCCTTTGGCAAGGGATGGTAGTTGATGTCTCCTGTAACCTGGCATACCAGTAGAAATTAGAGAATTGCTCTTACATTATCATACTGTAAGTGTACAAAGAGTTATTCCCTAGATTTGTTAAACTTTTGCTTTAAAAATTGATAGCTTAAATCTAGAGGAACCTAAGGCTTGATCTGTACATCACAGGCCATTAGATTTCTTCCAGTTAATTTTTACTGAGTGCAATATGATACATTTAACTTTCAAAACAGATGCTTGATGTGACTTGACATCAGCTTATGGAGAATCTTGGTAGTATATGCTAGCCATGATTTATTGGTTCAAACAAACAGAATAGACCAGAAAAATAAAAAGCCTCCATGATTCTTTATTTCTGATAAAAATTGTTCAGTTATTTATCCTTCTGTTCTTCTCAGCGAAGTTACTGAACTTTTATTATCTAGCATTTCCCATTGAAGAAGTTTACATACTGTAATAAAGTACCTCTCTATCTTCACTCTGACAACATAAACAAATGAAATTTGTGTGACCTGTCAGTGTGAGGCACTTTCTTCAGTTATTGAGCTCTGAGTGAGGCTTTCTCTTATACTGTCACCAATTTTACAGCCTCCTCTCTCAAAGCATGAAAGCCGTAACTACCTACACAGTATCGGGGTATTTTGCATTTGTTCCCTCAGCAGCCTGTCTTTTTATTTCTATTTAGTATTTCTTGTCCAGGAAATCAAGAACTGCAGTAGCCCAAATGCAGTTCTGCAGCACTGCCACAGGTCTGCATGTTCATACACTTCTTCACTATAACATTGCTTTTCTCCACCTCTGTCTTCTAGCACATGTTCCTCAAGATGTAAGGACTGTGTTCCTCATTGTCTTACTTTGTGTTTTGCAGGATTTAGAATAGGTTTTTTTGTCAGCTCAAATTTCACTGTGACATTCATGCACCTTAGCTGCAGGACTGACCTGATACCTAGAAAAACAGATTTACTAGAGGAAAATAAAAGGGATTAATAATAAAATAAAAGCCATCGGATAGTTCTGCTCTATGAATAGTCTTCCATAGACACGGTAGTGGCTATGTAGGTATGTAGGTGCCACAGACACAATATGGCAAGTGCATCTTTGACACATATTTGATTAACATTAGATATGTACATATTTCTGACCACCTGATGACAACAGCCAGTAGTGCTGAACATCCCAGTCTGTGCGGAATCTTGTTAGCCATAATCCCATTTCATGATGATGTCTATACTATCGACACTCTTTTGTGCTCTTCAAATTAGCCCATCTTTAACTTGTTTTAAGTAGTTGCTGGCACCTACTGATTGAAAATACTATAGGGATAATATATATGTTAAGATTAGAATGTCTAGGGGTAAGTTCCTTACAAAAGCCCAGGCTGAGACATTTGTAAACTAACCCCATAATCTCATTAAGATAAATCAGATGCGCAATGCCAAGATCTATTTTTATTAAAAACTATGTTGATTGACATATCTGGGAGAGGCATGCAAGTTATTAAATTAATATTTTGTCAGTGTCACTGGTATTTTCTTTTATTTTTTAAAGAATTTGCAAATTCACTGATTATTTCTCTAACTCAGTAGGCATTGTTTAATATCTTCTTTAGTTAATAATCTTCTAAAAAGCACTTAATCTTCCTCTTTTGTTAAGATTACATTACCCTGATTCTCAAGTGAAGATTGAAACACTGATTTTGCATTTCCAGCTAATATTAGATCCATACTGTTGAGAGAATTTCTTTTGGTTTTGCTATACTTTAGAATTTTCACTGCTTTTTACTCCTTTTACTGCATATACCTCCTGTATTTTTCCTGTTGTCTGTAGATTCCCTTGTCAATTTCCTGTGTTTTATAACATGTAATGTAAGCTAATTGCTATGTAATACAGTTCCCTCTGCATGCTGTATGGCAATTTTTTAGTTCAGATATTTGCCTTCATTTCACTCTCTCTGAGGACTGTTCTGGAGTCAGACACTTGCCCTGCATGTAGATATTTCTCATATGCAATATATTTCCGGCCTCCAGCCGCCCACCAGTTTCCAGTCTAAAAATTAATACATCATAACAAGATCCAAAAAATAATTTTTTTTCCATGCTGGACATCATGCTTTTCAAGACGTGAATTTGTCCATGATTTTTAGAAACGATCAGTGATGGTTTATTGCTAGCTGCATGAGACAAAGTAGCACACATGCTGAACTAAGTTTGTCCAGATGCTACTATTTTTATGCCTAGATGTTGCAGACAAATGTTTAAGAGGTAATGCATCCCATCCTTGGGTTTGATTTGGCAGTTTTTGACACAGACCTGTCAGCACCCCTATCTTTATTAGTTAGTACATCAATCCAAATGTTTTTGAGACCAGCTGATTGTGAGTTACAATTACCAAGTTGGTATTCCCTCTTTCCTTTCCCTGTTCACATGACTATTCCCATCAGGTGCTAGTGCTGATGACTATCTTCTCACTAATAAGACTTTCCTGTTCCCTGACTGTGCTATCAATACACCCTACCACTTTTGTAAAAGAATCCAAAGAATTAATTTTTTTCATATTCTTTGTTATATCAATTCAAACTTTGTTGTTTATTGTATCATATTTGCAACCGGAAACATGTTTGTATCTTGCAGCTGTCTACCCTGGAGTCACTGTACTAAAACTCTTTTACTGTTCTAGCTAATTCCCAGACATTCCCCTACCCATGAACAAGACACACTATTCATGCAACTTCTCTCCTATTACTCCATGTTCCATTCTTCCACTGAAGAAAAAGTTCAACTTCAGACCAGAAGCCAAGTCCTGAGAACAATCTTTGTAAGTGTGGAAGAGTCTCTAAAAGGTTGGTATGGATATTCATCTAGCCATGCCTCTTTCTTCCTTCTCAAATCCCCAAAGTCTTTCTTTAACCCTCTACTACTAGTTGCAGTGAGTATCAGAGGATGATACTTACAGGATGATTTCACAAAACCATTCTGCTTCTGTTGTGCATTGACTCTCATTTTTTAGCATGATCATCTTGGTCACTTCAATGTCTTTTTGGCTGTTCGCAACTTGACAAATAACCAATTGTCCTGTTTTTATCTCTACATCCAGTTTGATACCATGCTTTGGAAAGCCTATGACATTAAGCATTTGATTTAGCAAAGGATAACTACATCTCACAGCCCATAGTCAATAGCTTAGGGATTTGTTGATATCACTTTATTTCATGTCAGTCCTTTTCTGGTGACTTCATGTGCCCTAAAGTTTTCAGTCATCTCATGTGATTTTATGCCACCACAGAGATCTTCAATGCAACAGTCAGTGAAGACAAATTAGAAGTGAAGCTACATGGATGCGCTAAAATGAATCTTGAATTTTATCTTTGAATCTGGATAGTTATTCCAGCACTTTTCTGAATATTTTCCCAGTAAGTCTGCAATGTTTTCAAAGTAAAGATTGAATTCTAATGATGGATTTATGCTACATATAGTCAAAAAATATCTCTGCCTGTTACCTCCATTTGAATTACTACTATGAGCTACCACATCACCTTGGGAATTCATGTTCAGTTATTCTCAATCTTTCAGAAGTTTCAGCCATTTCAACCACATGCTATGCCAGATCCACATCCTCTGATAAAGTCAAATGTGGAAGTAGATGTGGGACCATTTACCATGTCATCCAGGTAATTTAGTTAAGGTGACAAGTCCTTAAAATATATTTATGTCTAAAGAAATTCACATTCATTTCCAGTGATTCCTCCCCTGAAAATATTGATAAAATTAATGAGCAGTGGTGACTCATAGGAGAACTGTTGGAGGATCTGTGATAGTTCTCCCTTAGGTGAGGACTGTCTGTTCTGTTGATCTATTAGTTATCTGGCTTTCGACTTATTAAGTAAGTGTTACACTCAAATAGTTTACTTTTTATATCAGAATCTGGATTAAATCAAAAGGCATTCAGAGTCTTCTAGAAAAATGCAGATATCTTTGCCAGCAAAATATATTGCAAAAAGAAAAAAAAGGCAAACCCTATTAACAAGATTCTTCCTTAATAAAGTAGACAAAGAAAAAAACACTTTTTGTGACAATTAATTGTTTTGCTATCTTGTCATTCTCTGTTGATTGCATCTTACATTACTTTTTCTAAGGCTTTGCCTGTGAGCAATTATTAATTTTAATCTTGATATGTTGATTTTTTCTCCCCACTCTCTTTGAAATTGCCTCAGACTTATGTGATTTGCTACATGCCTTTATTGCACCCTGTATACTTCCATGTCCCATGGCATTCTTTGAAAGGAAGTCTAGAATTCAATTCTATAGATAGGTTATCTACTTAATTTGATCATCTGTGTTTGCAGACTGCTCTTCAATCAAGTACACTTGGGACTTTCTATTCCACAATTTCAAACACTTCTATCTGTTAGCAGGCAGGCCAGAACAGCTTTGCCAAATGGACTCATTTTGATCTTGCTATTTGAAATGTGCAGAGCTTTGAATTTTAACTTTGGGCACAGCGCTTGCTGTGATTATGTCGCATTCAGCTCCACTGTCTATTTGGAATTCACTTTTTATCCATTTCTATGCAGTGTTAGAAGCCAACCTCCTATAGAATATACCAGTGTAGATTCAGTTAAGAGACTTAGTAAAACCTTTGTTTCATTAACAGAGCTTCATCCTGCAGCTGCATTTTCCTATCGAGACCGGTGCCAACACCTTTGCACGGTGTCAATTCTCTCTAGGGGTATTGGAAACACAGCCGGTCTTTACCATGGTTCTCCTTGCCATCACACATTGTTTGGGCATGTGTTTCCAATTGTATGCTTCATTCTTTCAGTGCTTATTAGATACTTGGATTAAGAAAACATGCTTTCTGCTGTGTTTCAAATACCCTCGCAACTTTGAGTTTGTCTCTCGCATTAAAGTTGCACTGGCCTAGTTATCCTTTATTTTGTCACAGATAGTTTTATTTAGCCTGTTAGTCTGTTAATATTCATATGTTTTGGCTTTACCGCATAGACTGATGACTTAATGGGACAGACATTTCAACAAGGAGGTAGTTTCTGCTAAACAGAATTTATTTCCTTGAAAGAGCTGTTTTGTTCGTGGCTCTTCTTTTTGATGCTTTGTATAACATGTCTAACTCCTCTTGCATTTATCTGCTTCACTTAAAATACCTACATTAAACTTTTCTATGCTCCTAATCATTCACTAGTTCTGCATCCTTCTTTCCTCTCTTTGCAGTAACACAATATTATAGGTAAGAGGACACTACTGCTTCTCTCTCCTGTTGTATTTCCAGTGGTGTAATTTTACAATCCCTTCTGTCCCTCACACTAGGCCTGTCTATATATCAGTAAAGGTATCTCAGGCTTAACTCTACTGGAGCTAGTGTATCTATCCCCCAAAGAAGCTCTGTCCAGCAACTGCCTAATCCCAGAAACATTCTACTTGGCTGCTGCTGGACTCCAAACATTAATACAAAGAGAATCAAGGGAATAGGGACTAGGAATTAGGGATCCCAAACAGTTTGAGAGACCAGGCTGTACAAAACTAACATTTTTTTTTTTCCAGAAGAAAACGCTCACACACAGGCAGAAAGTGTATATGGTGTAATCCAGCTGGTCCCCAATGGGAAGACATGAGTGCACAGCAGTCCTGTCCCAGGATGCAGGCTGGCCTGCAGGAAGGGCTGTCTCTCCGTGCTTGTGCCTTCTCCTCTGTGCTCTTGGAGAGGAACTCATGGTGCCTAACGCCAGCTTCTGGATTCACCACTGGGACCTGAGGTACTTCTAGAGCTCCTGCTACCTTTTTTTTACAGTGGCTTTAGTATGCCATCAGTATTTGTAACAAAGCCTATGATACTAGATCTCCCTGTTCTGTCAGGTGCTTGAGGTAGTTTTTTCAAAACTGTAGTGAGGAGCTACATGCTTTGAAACCACTCTCATACCCTTCTCAGTAGATACATACTTGAGAATTTAGTCATGATTTTTTCATCCTAATCAGATTCAGTTCTGTGCAGTACTCATTCATTTCCCTTGAGGAAGCCTTGAGATTTTAGTCCAAACATTTGGGTCTAGTACAACTTTCTTCCTGTTTCTAACAACACTTGCATTTTAAATGGTTTGCTTTTATTCATCTATCTGTAAACTTCAGCATTACACATAACAAATTCTGAAGTATTATTGGTAAATGCACTACCTTTCAGATCATCCCTGGAGCTTGCAGAGAAATGGCAGCAGCAAACAATTTAAACCAAAGTCGGATAAAACAGAACTTGTAAGCTCAACAATTCCTGCTGCAGACCCAGGCCTTCTATAAGGGTAATTAACAATAGTTGTTAATAGCAAGACCTAATTTTTAAAGAAGCTACTTCAGACAATCATGAGGAGATAAATAATCAGCTGAAACAATACAGATCAGTTGTAGCATGACTGCAGAACAGCATTTAAGGACTCAGGAGATGTAATGCTTTTCTCTTCATTAATCAGAGTAAATATAACATAACAGATGTTACTTATTCAAAGACTGTTGCGTGTGCATATACAGCTCATCTCCGAGAGCAGAAGCCAAATTGTCTATGTGTAGAAGAGTCTGATTTTTCTTTTTTTTTGCAGAATTCACAAGGACTTAAAAGTTCAGACAAGCTGTTTTAAAGCTACTATATAGCTTTGGTGAAATAAATAAAACACACCTTTCAACTTGCAGTTCTCAAAATTCTCACCCAAATCACAAATTATACCAGAAAGAATTTCTATAACAAGACTTGCTTGTGGTACTCCCATCTGGGGAAATTCTGTATGGCAATTATGCAGCCCAGCCTGGAGCCACTTAAGCAATGTAACACTTACCTGCACTTTTGGAGAAAGAGGCATTCTGTTGCTCATAACGGAATGACTTGCCATCTCTGTGTATGTCAGTAAAACCCTAAACAAATTTTCCTGTAAACTGTGAGCAGTTAAGCCACTGCAGGCTTTGCAAGCAGCCATCGGCTGTAACATGTCCCTGACAGACCAGCATTGCCTCCTTGAACTAGCCTGATAGAAACAGTGCTTTTCCTTGCAAGCACAACCCCTCTTCACAACTGCCAGCATTTTACTTAATAGTTTCTCTGCATACCTTTTATACAGGATTTCAGGTTGGTTTTATGATCTTGCAAGCACCAGAGTTTAAGCGTTCTCTGCCCCCTCCCACTTACTATAAGGGGTCTTTCACCCATTGTGTCATAGCTGAGAAAGGCATAAGGGTCACCACACGGGTAAACCTAACCATCCCACATTATTTGTTCCCGCTTTTGAGATCCTGTCCCAGCTCACAGCTTAAGCTCAGGAAAAAATGCTCCTCTCTTTTTGGAAATCAAGTTGCCGGCCCACAGATCATATATTCTTGCAGGTAGCAGTACAATGTATTTTCTAAGGAGCAGAGATCTGCTATATATTCCCCTTTCCCACACTTTCTCACTAGCTCCTTGCTGAAATATGTGGTCACTGATGTGAAACAGAAAATCTGTGAGTGCATGATGCTCTCTAGCCATGTGTTTTATTGCAGGCTGGATGGGTCACCCTGCCTGTTACTGTGGTTGCCTGATATTTCCCATGATACGATCTTCCTTTGAGTAACTTTCAACTTTGCCAAACACCATAGAAATTTTCTATGTTGGGTGTACAGTGCATGGTGAATTTATATATACACACATATTTATGCAGAAAATAAACTGCCACTTCTAAGAAGGAATATGGAGAAAAACATGGTGTTCTTCCCATGCTAAAAATTTCAGCTGACCTTTTATTTGGAAAAACATAGGTCATCTCTCCCCTATCTTGAAATTTGACAGCCTTTATTCATTTGTGGCCTTTATTCAAGATTGCACCTTTTATCATCCCTTTGAGATGCTCCCCAAACTTGCCATCATGCATGTCATTGAAAAATTATGGCTCTCAAGAGGTCTGTAGGAGTATTTTAAGGCTGAGTGGGCTACAAAGCCATCATCTCTTGTGTTCTCATTCTTTGAGCCACTGAATCATGACTTCTTCCTTGAGCTGAGACACAAGAAAGTCCCTCTACCTCAGAACATTCCACAGCTTGGGAACAAGGACACTAGCCTGAGAAGCATGAGATAGGGGGTGTAAACCTACTAAGGGAAGTAAAGCACAGGCNCCCCCACCCCCACACCTATATATATATATGAAAACATGCACTTATTTCTCAGCTAAATTTTGAAATGAGCTATGACATTTTAGATGGAGACAGATCCTCTTAGTGATGGCAGAATACAACCACAACGCTTTCCTGAGTGAGCCTCTTAGAGGATGTGGGGACAGACAGCGGGTCCTGTTCTACTGTGGGAGTCAGATGTGTGATGAATTTTCAGAACTGCTGACTTGTGACAGTTCTGGGACAGAAGATGCAACTCTTGGCACCTGGGAAATTTTACAATAAAAAAAGGAAAGAACATACGGAGTTTAGAGGTTGTGCTTGGGTTCTGCCTAACTTTTTGTTCAAGAGTCTTTGGATGTGGCTGTAAATTTCCTGAAGATTTTCCTTGCATGGAGTTGACGCCAGAGAGCTTTTCCATCTTGTAGGCCTTTCTACTGCTCAGTCCTCTGTGACACAGAACACCAACTCCACTCTTCTACCAAACCCATCTTCAGCAGAAGACTAACAATCTTTTATATTGCAGGAATGTGTTCCCAGTGTCATGACCATTCCCCTGCCTCAGCAGTAGGCTGAACCAAGCTCTCACAGGGCAACTGCTCCATGACCATGGATCTATCCCAGATGTTCGCAAGACCCACCCCAGTGTCTTCTTAATAACTATGATGGATTTCTACCACCAACTCAAAAAGTGACAGAAACTTTTTTGTAAGTACTATGAGAAGAGCTACCAAGAAGTTGGCTAGATGAGACCATTGCTTGGTTATCATAATGGGCTGCTGCAGCTGTTGTGAAGCTGTGGATCCTGAAGTGAGAAATATGATGGCAAAGTTCATGAGTAACTCCTTCTTCATGGCAAATATTTGAATGACATGCAGTAAGTGCACTCCGAGAGCACACAGCGACCAGCTCAAAGAAACAAAATAGTAAGTGCTTGCCTTAGGTCAACAACCTCTTACCTGACTGACAAAATATTTCTGCTGAAAAAACCAGCACATAATCACATAAGAAAAGGTAGAGTGGAACAATCTAATATTTTGTGTTTCTTAACTTTGGAACTTCCAAGGCATTTCTTTAATATTCTTTAGTTCTCTTAGTTTCCCACACTGTTTTATGCTTCTTTTGTCTTCTGTTGTTCCCACTTCGTAGGTGCTGATTTCCTTCCTCAGTTGCTGTACTGAAGCTTCTTGGAGAGTGTGCTGTCTTTTCAGTTAGTGTCTATGTGACATTTAGCACAGCGGGCAACTGAATCTGATCCCAAACACATCACTTATGTACCTCGTTTGGGTCACCTCACATCTGCTCATGTGATTTGTCTGGCCAAATCCATAGGTGGTTTCTGTGCTGTTACAGACCGATTTGAAAATCAGTCAAGGGGCTAGACAGCATATCAGATATGAGGGATCAAGAGTTCAAAGAAGGCCATAACCCAGAATCACTGCTGCTGAACCACTTTTGGAAAGCTGATCCATTCACTGCTCCATGAAAGACTGTTCCTTGTCAGAGGTTAAAGGGATAGTAAGTTTGCTTGCTGGGCAAGATCAGGGAAAAAAAAAAAGGAAAAAAAAAGAGGAACCAGTGTATTGTGTCTCATATTGACAGAAAGGACTTAGGTAGTAAAAATGAATTGCAGTATAAGAAAACTATCAACATGCTTCACTGCTTGTCAGAGTGAATAAAGTACACAAATAGGCCTGTGGCTGAGAAAACAAACAAACAAAATTTCCTGAGAAAAATAACTGTGAAGGCTTTGGCCTGGGATATGAGAATTTCTTACATGTTTGTTAGAAACTGCATTTTTAGCAATAGGCAAACTCAAAAATAAAGCAGAAGAAGAGAAAAGACCAGAGCCACAGTCAGCTACCAAAAGGATTGAAATTTGAGATAAAGTAGTACTATTTTCCAACATGCACTATTTTGAGAATGTGTTCTGAAACTCTTTTGGTCTCAGTTAGACAATATTGGAAAATGTGTTGGCAATGAAAGGAATAAGAAAGGTGCAGTAAGGTTTACAGCTGTCTACCACTTCAAGATATGCTAATAAGATGCTGGTAAGCATTAGTATTTGCATGTGGTGTCTGCTATGAACGTCAAGGCAGAGAACATCAACTGAGGAATGACTGAGTGAGCAGGATTTCAAGGAGAGAAGTGAAGATGTGGGACATGTAGGGTTTGGGACTACAGGGAGAAGCAAGATCTATTTTTGCAGAGATGATAAATTTGACCTAGCACCCACTGGAGTCAGTGGAAATGTTGCTATTGATTGGTCCCTAGTCCAGTGGTGTAGGGTATAATAAATGTGGTCAGCAGGAGTTGCAAGCCTAATGCACAATCAAACCCAGAGAACAGTGAACAAGAATTGATGAAACACTAGCACCTCCATGGAAGGTTTCATTATTGGTATTTACTGCTGCTAAATAAGGCAAGGATTTTATTCCTGCACTTTCTACCCATGTGGAGATTAGTTTAGGTGTATAGCTCTTCTAGTTGTTGCTGACAGACACTATGAGCCACACAGATGAGCTCTTGGAAGCTTTTTTGGCTTTCACATAGTGATGCGGTTGTGATTTTTAACAGCAAGAGCAATGCACTTCAGCGTGAAAGGAGACTGACATCTGACTATGAAGTGATGATCTTTTTTCCTATGATTATTTAATCAAACAAGAGAACTGAGAGTGTCAAACAAGTACCAGCAATTTATCAAGAGACAGTTGTAGAAGGAAGCATTCTCTGAATCATCAGTGTGATAATTACCACTGACATTTCCCCAAGGGGAACTGCATTTTTAATAGTTACAAATATAATCACACTTCTACAGAAAAGTGGGAACAGAATCCTTTTGAGGCCTTTTCTGGAAATAGCAATGTCTAAAGTTTCCATATGGAAACAATTTGTGATAAGAAATTATTGTGTGCACCAGAATAAATACGTCATCACAAAGGTTAACTAAAATACTGGCTACTGTACCCTAATTTCCAGAAGAAAATATATTTAATAAGAATCTCTGGGCGAAGTCCTGGCTGTGCTGCAACTGCAGCTTTTTTAGCTGGGCTGCAGTTGGCTTGAGTTTTGATGGTGAGGAGAGCAAAATCTCTGATCCTGCTGGGTGAGCAGGAGTAGTCTCCAGCCTGTGTGCACAGAGGACAAAATCTTCATGGCAGCCTAGCGAAGGACTGCTTGAGTAAGAGTCCAAACACCTCTCAGGGCAAAACTCGACTCAGCCATTCACAGTGGCTGTGGGCAGCACCTCTCAGGCTGGTCTACAACACATAACCAAAGGGACCACCCAGGCTGACCCTCTCCCTCAGCAACCATTACCATGACCATTCGCAATGCAACGACTCTAAGATGATTTTTTTCAAGGGGCAGATCTGAACAAATCTGCTAGTTTTTGCTTCCCCTCAGCATCTTGTTGCAAACAAAAGCCCTTAGTTACTCATGCTCTCCATTTCAATATGTCAGGTGTATAAATTGCGGGATTTTTCCTGCCAGGATGCTAGGAGAGTGAAGGTCTTCAGCACAGGCATTACCTCCTCAGGTGATAAGGCTGGTCACTTGTAGCCTGCTGAAATGAACTGAGCTAATAAAGTATTTGGCCACAACTTGCCAACTACAGCATCGCCTTTATTAGTTTCGGTAGCAGTGCTGGCCTAAGGATAAGAGATAAGTTTTATAGGAATAGATCATCTTTTATCTGAACCAGCTGATATGGATGGAAAAAACCTGAATTTTCATCAGAGCAGGACAGCCTTTTTTCAGTCAGCTGAAATAATTTGCAAAAATCTATTTACAAAAAGTTAAATCAGGTGTTTTAGGTGTTTTTATGTTCTCTGAACATAATGGACAGTACAGCAGGGTAGGGGAAGGCTATTTAGTCCCTCCCTAGTAGCAGGTACTCCATCATATGACACAATCACCATCTTGGGCTTCCCAGCCCTTCCACTTCCTCTTCCACTTATTCAGGAGCTGTGCCTCTCCCTGTATCGTGCAGGTAACAGACAGGCTATTTTAACTAAACTGTGATTTATAGAAAGCTGCAGTCTTGCTGTTCAGAGTTGTTGATTTAGCTAACAGATGGTGAATATCAGCAGATAATACAATCTGATAAGTGATCTACACAGTTTAGGATATCAGCCCGCAAATTTATGAGGGAAAACCCAAATCCAGAACCGTTTAGCTAAGAACTATTTGGTTCTACTCCTTTTTCATTAAGGACTTTAGCCCTTCTTCAACTGAAATCAATGGAAATTCAACTCTAGGTTAAGCAGACACCACTCAGTAACACTGACAGAGCGATACCAATTTAGCTTAGGCTGCATCTATTCTATTAGATTGTCCTTCATAGCTAAAACCAAAAGGGATGTGTATGTCCTGTGTAAAAAAAAGGGATTACACAGAGAAGACAATCAAATAGTAAAAATACACTAGTTAATCTCTTCCTCAGGTAGTTTAAAATGGAAGAAATGGTATAATCAGAGTTTTGAATAGTTTAAAAGAGCTCAGTTAACTGATTACAGCAAGATTTTTAAGAAGTTTTCTATCATTGAACATGATATAAAGTTTAAAATAATGCTGAATTTGCATACGTTTTTACTCTAATTTTGCAATTAGAGAAGGCATGTGCAAATATTTGATTGGCTATGATTTTTGCTTATATACTTTTTGCATGCAACCATCTTGGAAACCGTATGAAAAATTTAGGTACATGTAGGAAAAACCCCAGCAAAATAAACCGATCCAAACCAAACTCAAAACCAACCCCCCCAAAACCCCAAACCCAAACAAACAGACCACTAAGCCTCCCTGCCCTGATCCAGCTATTTCCTTTTATGTGTGTGAATAGGACTTAACCTTCTTGCAGGTCTGTTTTATGATGTTGATTATCACCAGAGCCTCTTCAGTGTTGAATTATACCCATACTGAAGGCTACCTTCTTTTCCTCACCCATCAGCTCAGTCACTGCTGTGAAGCCATATGGATCTTTCCAAGTCCAACTTCAGCTTCTGTGACCTTGTGTTTGCTGTGGGTCTACAGTAGGCATTGGCTTGTGCTAACAGTAACTCGGGTTTCCAGTCCAAGCAATTCACAGGTCCAAATCTTCTGACCAGGTGAATTAATCCTGTTAATCACCAAGTCCTTCTGCTAATGGAAAAGTTACAGCTTGAAAATAGATATTCAAAATGAGGTCAGTATTTCAAAGGGCTCACTCTGTGCAAAGGTATACAAGTGATGTTAACTCTCTGCAGCATTGCTTGCTACTTTCATTTCACAGACTACTAAAAGTACAAAGCACTTTTAATTATAAAAGTATTTTTACAATGATAAAGCCTTGCAAAAGAAAAAAAGTTAAAAAACCTGAAGCCCTGAGGATTTTATTGGGAATTTTCTAACTTCAGACTAAAATATATATTCCAACTTCATACAACCACTTTTCCCTCAGTGTCTCAAGATCTTGCTTACAGTGTTAAGTTGGAGAGCTATGAGATCATTTTCCTAAGGAAAAAAAATTCACTAAGCACTTCATGATGTCAGTTAATTTGACTGATTGCTCTTGATGTGATTTGACATATCAGAGCAATGTGATTCACGAGCTAAGAGGGAAAGACTTGTTAGCAGTTTGTTCCCAACTTATAATGTGACATCAGCACTTCTTGAAAGCTAATCCCACATACAGTAGGCAACCCATTTTCTAAAGATCCATCTCCATTTATATTGTTCCAGCTAATATTCATTAGTAAGCCTTTAGACTTTACTCTGCTTAAGATTAAAACATTCTTTTTTTTTTTTATTAGGAACATTTATCTCTCATCAGAGAAGATAAGTGCACCTTAGGAGAGACATGAGGGAAAGATTTGTGAGACCTAACAGATTTGTACAAGAGAAGCATGACAGGTATTTCATAATGGAAAGATCCTCAGAAAGATAATTCTTTTGCATACAGATGAGTTTGCTACCTTAGCAGATGTTCACCTTTTAAACAAAAATAAGCTTTTAAGAGATCCTCTGAAATGTCACAGTTATCCCCATTACTAAAAGATATCTTGATTTACACTATTACAGTTGAAACATTCCTAAGCAATAGGTTCTGAAATCTGCACCTTACCTGACCCGGAAGACATTTAATTAATTCCATATTTTCATTGTAGACACTGCAATTAAAATAATTCTTGACTACCTCATGGAATTTTAAACATTTTAAAGAAATGAATTCAATACAAGATAGCGTGTGTGCAATTCTGCAACTTGGTCTCCCAGCTGTGCAATAAATTGCTGGGAGAAACAATTAGTGTAGAGTCATTTGTTAGAGAATGAACCAAAAATGTATCTAAAAATGCCAGTACTAAATGTGCTGACAATTAAGAGCAAATTACTTAGCAAAGATGCCATGTGTTCATGTGTTGTTTCAGCTACATGCATTTGATATCTAGCATCACATTTTTGTTTAAGACATAATTGCACATTTTCTTCAATTTTCTATCTGTACTGAAATAAGGTGATACAATGCCAATATTTTTTAGGCAGGACTCCCCAGTGACTCCAGTTATCACCATACCTTTTCATTCCAAGGGCGAAAATATTTTTAATTAAATGTGACACAGGCCTTTTTCATTCATGTTGATTATTTTTCCCTTGCCCCACAGAAAGTTTTATAGGGCAACAGAATGAGAAACAGAAATGACTTAATGTGGAATTGATGTTACATGAAGAGATCTCTCTGGGGAAGCTGTAAGGCTGTCATTGCCCAATCAACTAAAAACTAGATGAGACAAAGCGTTTAGTAAGCCTTTGCAGAAGACATTCCTACATTGGTTGGGACTTTTAGGATGACCTACAGGCTCTGAAGCCCACGTAGTCTACTCAGGAGAATAATTTGTGGTGAGTCATTACACATTTCAATAAAAGCACCTAGACAGACACAGAAAATTTGGCTTCACAGTACACAAAAATCACCTCCCCCCCACCATACAAAGATAATTTGATAGTATTTAAGTTTATACTTTTCAGATGTGCTTGAGTAATCAGGAACTGAGACCTTCCCCTTAAATAAGGACATAATGTATCTCTATACCTGAAATTGGGTCCTTCTTTGAATTCTCAAGAACAGATAGCACACTAAGAAGGGCCACTGACAATGTTTCACCATCAACATTTTACAAGATACAGCTTTATTCTTCCACAGACTGCTAAAATCAATGTTTTCCCACTTACCTGCACTACGGTATGAATTAACTGCTTTTCAGAATAAAGCTGAAATCAAGATGGAATATGGACATGCAGAGGAAGCGAAACTAAAGCACAATATTCATACAAAGTCAATATAAATCTGAACCTGCGACATAACTTTCCAAACACTACTACACTAGGAATACATCCTTCAAATCAAGAAAACTATTTATAGAACAATACATCTGTTGCACTTTAGTCACATTTCAGTCTTCTTTCAAGATAGCTTAATTCACTCCTTCCAAATCAGTTTTGGATTTGCTTGCTCTTGAGTCTGGTATTCTGTTTCCCTTGGCCAAGAAGGATTGGGTCAGAGAACACCCAGGTGAACTTGACATCCACAGGTCCATGGGCCCTGATGAGATGTGTCCAGGAGTGCCGAGGGAGCTGACAGACACCACAGCTAGGCTGCTCACGATCTTTGAAAGGTCATGATGATCAGGAGAGGTGCCTGAGGACTGGAAGAAAGCAAATGTTACCCTTGTCTTCAAAAAGGGCAAGAATTAGGACCCAGGAAACTACTGGCCAGTCAGCCTCACCTCAATCCCTGGAAAGGTGGTGGAGTGCCTCAGCCTGGAGTCCATCTCTACCCATATGAATGACAAGAGGATGATCAGGAGTAGTCAGCATGGATTCACTGGAGAAGGTAAATCATGCTTGACTGACCTGATTACCTTATATGATGAAGCAAGTCCATGGATGGATGAAGGGAGAGCAGTGGATATGGTCTACCTTGACTTCAGCAAGGCTAGAATGACCCTGCCAGAGCAGAGTGCTTGGACCCGATGACCCACAGTGGTCCCTTCCAACCCTACCAGTTCTGTGATTCTCTGTGATTCTATTTTGGATAACAATAAAGGAAAACTACTGTATCACAGATATAAGACGGTTATGACTTACTAACACTTCACAGTTAAAAAAGCTGGGAAGAGATCTTTTTTAGCATTTATAGCAGAGTAGCAACTTCTCTTTGACAATCATTTTGTTGTACATTATAAATGCTTGGGGGGCTTTTTAAGGTAAATCTGGACAATGGACAATTTGTTAAAAATGATCCAGAAGAACACACACTTCCAGCCCTGGTGACAAATCTCTAAGGCTTATTACTTCAAGTTATGTCCAGATAAAAACATTTGTATTGTTCATATTGAATAAGTATATTGTCTATAGATCTATCTAATAATTTCTAAGTATCATGCATTTATAGAGAACATCAAGAATATTCTTATCTGCTGTTATTAATTTATTCTGTATTGGTAGGTCATACCATATCTTCAGATGAGATTGATTGGTAATATAATCCACAAGAGAGTTGAACCAGTTCATCACTGAATAGATTCATCTCTTCCTGCTTACAGTTTTTAATTTCAGTTTTTAGAAGCTTCAAAGCTTTTCACCACCCTGAAAAAAAAATAAAGGGTTATTATCCTTATCTTCACAGGGTCTGAAATTTCCAGAAATCTTGGCAGAGTAAGGAATAATGTCTTGTAGATATGTGTAGTTCAGTCCAGTCTGCTTTCCTAATAGACTTGCATTTTGGACAGTGAAATAGAGGAGTGTGGTGGGGAAATGGGATAACTAAACTTTCTTTATCTCTGAAAATTTTTTTCTGGCTAAGAAGCTGGCAATTTTAAAGTCAATGAATAGAGTTAGCCTTAGCCTCCCAGTTACATAAACGTTTTCTGTCCTGTTAATCCCCTCCAGCCAACACTGTATTCCACTTTTCTGCAAGGAAGTAATCTCATCCAGGTGTTTTATTTCCCATATAATGGGGATTTCTTTGACTTCTTTATTTTATTCTTGCCACCCTTCGCCTTTCAATTTACTAACTTCAAGAGCGCCCATCTTTCCTGGATTTTCTCTTATTGCCCTTTCATTATCTCCTCTGATCAGTTCTTATTTTCCCATTTCCCTTTCCCTGAGGACACAAGCATGCTCAGGGACAGTACTATTCCTGAACCTAGAGCTGCAGCTGTCTGTCTGGATGATTTCTATTCCAGAAGTTCCCCTTCTCTAAGCAGCCTTATGTCCACCCCATGTCTTTAAACCCTTGCTTATTCTGAAGTCTTCCTTTCTTACTAATTGTTTCCAAAGTTACCTGTTTTTCACTCTCTCCTGTCCTAGTTAATTTTGTATTCAGCCTTACTACTCTTTTCCTTTTTCTTTCCTCCATTATTTCTAAAATATTGCAATTTAATGCAATTATCTTCTTCTGGTAATCTGCAGCAGGCAAATAATTTCTTCTTTCTGTTGTCTATTGTCTTCCTTTCAAACCCCAAGCACACTTCAAATTCCTCATCCAAGTTTAGAGAGACCCTATGCCCATCTTTAGTCATGTTTTATCTCACACTCTTCTTTTCTCAACTTCTCCCATTGCAGTTCCTGTTAGCAGAGAAGGACTTGACCAAGACTTCTTTATCTTTCTTTCTTTGTGAATGCAAGGATTCTGGCACATTTTCCAGTGCAGGGAACACCTTCTTCTTGCCGGGCTCCTCATTCTCTATTCTTGTTCAAGTTCTTTTTTTTTTTTTTTTTTTTTTTTTTTTTTTTTTTTTTTTTTTTTTC
>WEIT01007266.1:6374-24673 GCA_013389985.1 Dryoscopus gambensis | reverse complement strand
TTTTTTTTTTTTTTTTTTTTTGCCTTTGAAGGGTCATTTATTCCTTCTGGGCCAGCAGTCTATGAATACTGTCTTCCCTGGGCAACTGTCTTAGGTTTTTTTCTCTATTTTTTTACATTTTGAAAATAGTGCTATAACTCTTTCAATAACGCAAGACTGTGCTATCTTATTCTCAGGACAATGCAGTGGTTCCTATTTAAATGTGTAATGCAATTATATTAATACACATGTTAAAATAAATCCATGTTGGCATGGCTATATTCAAATCTGATCCAAATTTGAATTTATTCCTTTTTGTGTTTAAAAATATTTTTCTGTGATAGCTGGCCAATGAACTTTTTCTCCTGTTGAAAATTGCATAAATTTAAGCTTCCTCAGTTTATTGAAGAAAATATTAAGAGCTATTTTGATTGTGATCCATAAATCAGTATGGGTATTTTAATAGAAGTGAGTTCTTTAGACCATCAGATACGGTGATATTCAACATCTAGAAGCTGAATATATACAAATTAAGGTGGGAGGTAATATTCAGTCTTTAAAGAGTGAGAGTAATTAGCCTTTGGAATAACTTTAATAGGTATACAATGAATGCTTCTTTATTTAAAACCTTTAAACCAACACTGGATACGTTCCTAAAGTACCTAGTCCAGACTGAAGTTCTGAGCTTAACACATGGTTTCCTGGATGGGTCATAATAGACCAGTCAAGATGACTGTCCCCCTTAAAGTCTATGGGCAAAGGCCTGGTCCCATTCAAGTAACTGAAAACATCCTTTATGACAGTGGGCTCAAGAATTTAACCTGGGCATGTATGAAAAATAGGATGAGTGGTGGGCAGACAACACCCAGACCCCTCCTCTGCCCTTCAGTTCTCATGGGCCTGTGGTGGAGGCCTCCTGCCATCAATGGTTTCACACGGTTCTCACTAGCACTGATTTATCAAGTGAAACGATGGCTGTAGATGTTTTAAGTTGCACACTCTATTTTCTTGCCTTGCAGAATAGGAAGGGTGTTTGAAACACGTTTTAAGATAAGCAAGTACTTTGCAAAGCTGAGGTAAAACATATTACACTCTCGGTTGGTTAACAAGGTGGTTATTTTCTTGTTAATGAAGGAGAGGAGAGGGTATTTTAATTTTGTTTATCAGGTTTGATTTCCTTAGAGGTTACATCATGTGAAAGAAACCTTTCAACTCTTTCATGCTGCAGCAGAATTTTATGTAGTGTGTTTCTTCCCATGAGGCCAGAAACATATTTCTGAGTGCAATAACTCTGCATTGAAAAGCTACTGCCTGCCAACTCTGAAAACTAAAATTGTCTACATAGCAGCCCAAGCTTCTTGCCACAATCTTGCCCTGAAGTGTTGACTTCAAGAGGTGCTTGTTTTTCACCACATCATTGAGTAGAACACTGTTGAGTTTTTGGCCTCTTTGCTTGCACCTACCAAATTCAAAGTACGTTGGATTTTGGGAGTGGACGTATGCAAATCCTCAGGAGTGCTGAGGAGGAGTTATTTTTATTTTAGAAACTAAAATACCTCTGAGGACCTGTGCACTTGATTGTGGGAACTAAGCTAAAAACACTGGCCAACTAATTTAATGTACATCTCCTTGAATAGCCATCAAATGGTAGCATCATGGACAGTTATCCTTAAAAAGAAAAGTAGACAATGAATGCTCTACTGAGAAATGTGTTTGAATTATTTTAATAAATTATGCAGGGTTTTTTAATGTAGGTGATCATCTGGCAAAGGTTAGGTTGAGCCCATCACTCATCTCAGTTGTGACCTGTCAAGCATATTAAAATACAAACATCTACTAGTAAGAAGCTAATGCCTTAGACTACAGCATCTCCTCACCTTCCTGCTACTCTGAAGTTCCCAAATGAAATACCAGGTCATTTTCAATAATGACCACACAATCAAACGATCAACTATAATTAAAACAAGAGATTAATCATTTTTGCCTGTGTCTGCACTCCTGCTTGCACATTGTCCACATGCCACTATATAATTAAGCACCTAACTGCCAAACTCTCTTTCTGAATCCAGCTTTTCTCTCTTTATATCTCCCTCTCACCCATCCTGACTTGCATGTTAATATCAGATTGGAAAATGGCAGAGAACCAGGGTCTGCTCCCACAGAAGCCAACAGCAAAACTCACACTAGCTCCAAAGCTTACTTCCCCCACGTGTGCATATTTACCTGCTCATGGCTTCACAATAACGATAAATATTTTCCCAAAAAACTTAATTATGTCTAATTTAAAGGAAAAATCCCACAACCCATAAAATGGTCTTTGTTGCATATCAGCACATTCTCTTCTCTTCTCTTCAATAAAAGATTAAGAATCCATTGACCCTGAAACTGTCAAATCTCATCCAGAATAACAGTGCCTAATGCTAAAGCTGGCTTATAAAATGTGAGAGGACAGATAAACTGTCTTTTCCCCTGGGTTGTCTCTTTTTCTTTTCCTTTCCTTTTCAAATGACCCTCCCCAAATAATAGAACAGTGGTTTATGTTTCAAATGTACCATATGGCATGACGTGAGTGCAGTTTAATTACACATTAGCATATTCTTACAACAAGGGTTGGCTGTTAAAAGCAGCTTGACAAAACAGGAATTAAAAAATTTGAATCAACACTTTTGGAGTAAATCTGTTTTCATTATTATGACCATTTATTAAAACTGTAACTGTGTGATGATCTCACTAAACTTTGACAGTGCACGATTGTGAAACAGCAAGAAAAACTAGATCACTCTTTTTCTGGTTGGGATTTTAACTCTTATATTAAGGACCACTGATATACGTGAATGACAGCAACTCACAGCTCCCTATGATTACCTGATTTTCACTCTTCCTTCAAATTTTGAGGTAAAAAGTAAGTAAAAATAATGATAAGGTCAATATTCCTTTAAATTGAAAAGTGGTGAAATCTGCTGGTCAAGATTTACCCTGCTTTCTGTCTCATTAAGAATGTTTCTGTACTGATACATTTAACCATCCTTGTGCTGTCCTCAGCACTCGTGGATGATCAATGGCATCATTTGGTGTCTTAAGAAGAAGGAAGCAATTAGCAGCAAATTTATATGAAAGATTTCTCTGAACATGAACCCTCTCCTACACTCTGCCTTCTCTCCTATTATTTCCTCTACTGTTGCCAAAGCATCACATTTTAAAATACCTTTTAAACAAAACAAACTAAAAAATACCTGCACAGACTGTGTATATCACCTACTGCCCTCAGATGTTGCTGGAAACATGCTTGTATTTGCTGACTAAAAAAACAGATTTGGACATTTTTGCAAATGTTTAGACATGAGTTTCGTGGAATTACTCGTGCTGATAATCACTCACACAAGTAATTGTTTACAGGCTCAGACCCAACATTTGTTAAGTGGTCCAGATCTTTCTTGTACTGACATTTCAACTCCCCAGTGTTCAACGAAGTAGGGGCATTCTCCAAACATGCTCCTGCAATCCTTTATCAGTGTTATTTTCCTCACAGTTTGTCTTGAATTGTTTTTATTTTACTTCCCATGGGTAAAAGTCTTGGTTCTCTATGGTCTGGATAAAGCTTATGTACCCCTGAAGCCTACAGAAGAGGGATTATGTGGAATTCATACAGCGCATTGGCCGGCTGCTGGCTCCATGCACACGGATGAATGGCATCCATGTCAAATTGTTAATCTCCCCAGAATGCTCTCTATAGTGATAAAGACGACTCATGTTTCATGGAGATTGGTAGGCCAGCAACATCTGATCAGACTTTTCCCATCATTTGTTGCAGCCACAGTAGGACTGAATGCTATCTCTGGAAAATTTTTTAAAAATATAAAAGGAGCATTTGAGAGTTTGTCAGTTAAATGTATATCTAATCCAATTTGTGGGATAATTTCTATTTTAAGCCTGATTTTAGCCTTGGCTAATTTTCTGTAAGCAAAATAAAAGCTGCATTTTTGCATGAGATGTACAAAAATAATACACTTTCCACTAGTAAGCTGTGTGGGAAGAGGAGCACTGCTGCTGGAAAGAGTCGTGAGGTCAGGAATAGTCAGCCATTTCATCATGATCTCTTTGACAGACGATCTTAGTCCTAGTTACAGAACTTTACCATTCAGAAATTGTTCTTCTCCAAATCCTCCATGTGAATGGAAGCGTACGGTGCATAGTAAAGTGCATTTGTTTCCCCAAACCAAAGTGCAAATCATTACCCTCCATGTGCAGAAGTCTCCTCAAGAGTGATCTTCTCTTCTTGCCGTGTGTGCCTGGGGTACCATCCTTTCACATGGTCCATGCCTGGCATGATGATCAGGGCAGAGGTAGTTAGGTAAGGACGGAGATGATCTGAAACCACAGGACCAAGGGTCAGCCTCTGCCGGCAGAGAAAGCAGAGAAGGAGGAAGAGCTTGCCTGAAAGCTGAGAAGGCATGAGGGCAAAGCTTGCAGCCCTCAAGGCAGAGGTGCTGTGTTTTCCTCAGTAGTCTCTGTCTCACTCCTGTCCCATGGGCAGCAGCCAGCCTGTGCTCTGGCATTAACTGCAGAGAGTAGGGCTGTTGCACTGGCCTCTGCAATTTGCTGTCCTTCTTTCCTGGTGTCTGGAGAGCGATCTGGCTAAAATGTTTATCCCCACTCAACTGAAAAGTTACTCATAAAGAGGGCAAGCAAAATCCTCCATTTACATGTTTCTCCTTTGGTAGCACGACCTTGTCTCTTGCACTCCCCCTCAGAAGACAATGGCAGGAAGCACAGGGAGGATGAGAGGGTGAGGGAAGGATGGTGTTTCCCCCCACCCTCTGAGAGTGGGGCAGTGCACTGCCAGATGGGACCATGTGACAGCATGGTAAAATGGGCAGGATTTTCTGGGAGACTTTGAGAAAGGGCTGTATGCTTTGGGTTATATTAGGAGCAAAAAAGGTGGTGGCAGCAAACAGTGTAGAAAAAAAAAGAAATGGAAAGAACTTTCTGAGAGGTAGAGAAACAAGGATGGGCACCAAGAAAGAGGGAGTGTGGCTGTAAGTAATGTAAGAAAAGGAAGAGGAAGTGCAGAGAGGTGAAAAAGGGAAAGCTATCTTTGGACTGGGAAGGTCTGTTCTCATACGGGATCAAAAACAGCTGCACAGACAGGAAGTGATGCCAGCCTCCAGCCCCATTCTCTGGCCACGTCTGCATGGCATTGACAAACTTCCCTATTACTTTAGGTGTTCATCACAGAAATTGCTAAGATTTATGAGCAAACAGGTGTATTCCCTCTCCTCCTTCACACCAGAGAAGAAGAAATACTTTCATACACTCGATTTACTCAGGTAGGCCAAAGTGTTGAGATCAACCAGCTGCATTACTAGTAGTTCAACTAAAGGAACTCTTATATTAGGACAACTTTGAAAACAGACTGTGCAGCTTGGCATATTCAAAGTTTAAAGTGGGATTTCAGTTTTGCAGTGTATTTCTGAGACTTTTGCTTACAACAGCAGAAATCTCACAAGGTCCATTTTTACTGAAGGACATTAGAAGAAGCTAAATCTGAACCAGAAAATATAATTCAGAACTGGTCCAGCACTAGTTGATGCATGTCTGAATATTTGCGGATGAAATGTCTTTACTCGCTAAAACACAGATGAATTTGGGGTTTCAGATTTGGCTTCCTGCAGTTTCTTCTAAATGGCTCTTTTGGTGATGTAAGTTATTTGGGGAGTACAGCGTTATGGACTGTATTTATAAATTCTGAGCTCTCAAACAAAGCCATAAATGTACATTCCATAGTTCCCAGACAAAAATAAACAGAGCCCGCTATTTCTAATCCATTCCTCCTCTCCCTTGGTTCTGATTAGATTGCATATCTTGAAAGGGATGAATCCAGGCTTTTCCAAAGTTGTTTCTTAGAGTCTCATTTGTGATTTAATGCAAATGTTGTGCAGATTTGAAAGATATATGGCACAGCTGTTACTTCTGCATATGACAACTTTTTTCTGAGCTCTTCTGAAGGACAAAAATCAGTGCACAGCTATCCGTTTGCCATGGGATGTTGTGGCTTTCTTAAAGCCTGAAGAACATCTCATTCCAGAGTCTCAGATAGGGGAAGATTTTGACTACACTTATCTGACACTAATTCCATGTTTAGAATATTGAGAGTTGGTATGTTTTTATCTTCTCTTTAAAAAAACCCCCCACATTTCCTGGGTCAAAAAGAAATATATTGTAATGAATTCTGATAAGCCTAGAGTAGTTAAATAAATTTCAAGACTTTACAAGTAATTCAAGTATCAGTGTTTCAAATAAAATAACGTGTAAGAATTTGTTTCCGCAAAAATAAATTCCTTGTGTGACTTAGCTGAACCCATTCTACTGGCAAGTGTCCATATTTTCCCCTTAGATGTTACAATTGTGCTTCAAAACCAAGTGGCTAACACCAAGCTCTCTGGCTTTCTCTTTGTACTGCTGCTAGCCTATTCACATGTAAAACAGCACCCCACTGCTTAATCCCTAATCTGCATTGAAATCCAGAGTAGCCGTTTCAGGTTTGATGTTTATGGCTTTACCTTGGAAAGGCTGTGGGTGGTGCCTACACAGCCCTCTTCCTTTTAGTAGACCACCCTAAAGGATTAGTACATTAATGACCAGAGGTTTTATAAAGGCCAGTGTTTCCGGCAACCTGAAGATAAACCAGTGCTCCTTTGCCATCAGTTATCTGCCTGACTCAAAGAAAACATGGGCATTTTAGCTTTTCCTGTTGAGCACCAATATAGGCTAGATTGAAGGACAAAAGCATGTCACAGTAGCAAATCCCATTAAATAATCTGTGGGTTCAGACAACTGAATATACTATGGGAGTGACAAAAGCCCGTGGCTAATATGTTATGTATACAAAGGCCTCCATCTCTGTTTATTCCACACTTCCTATCTGTGATTAGACCTTCAGGGCCAAAAAATGTCAGAATTCAGTGACATTTAAAAACATGCATTGATAATAGAAGAGAATTGCTGTTGTGCTGTAATCGCACAAACCCCTGATCATTACAAGCACAGGAAATTTGTGGTTAAGCTGTGCTTCAAAGCAATGCAAACACATAAAGGTGCGGAAATACAGGTCTAAGTAATAGCAGCTTTGCCCTTTCCTACTAGTAACATGATGGAAAAAAGGAAAGTTAGGAGGAAGACAGATTTGTGTTTTCAGTGCCAGATAGATTAACCTGATTTGCAACGACATTTTTCAGACACCTCTCTTCCTGTTAGGAGAAGAATGACAGGTGTTGTATCCAAGGGGTGTTCTGGTGGAGTGCTATGACCTCCCGAACCAGCTCCAGCAGAAAGTCGCTCAGCAGCCACTGCACTCACACAGACACACACGCACACTCCGGATAGCTTCTTGACAGGTCGACGGCAAAGAGGCAGGAAGGGCCTTTGTGTGGCATTCCATGGCACAGGTTTATTCCAACCCCAAGCACGAAAGGCACCAGGGAAAAAAGACACTGAACAACGCAGAGTTCCAGATTATATATGGGGGCGGAGAAAGCATCGGGGCAGGGGCGTTACACAGGCAGGGCTAGGGTATGGGAGCCAATGGGAAAATCTGAGGGGGTGGCAAGGAACAAGGTCCAGTGGGAGAGTGGGGAAGGGAGAATTTTCTAAAGAAGGAGGAGATAAGGTATAAGGGGGTGGGGAGGCCAGCTGGGGAAGCAGAACTGGGATACATTTCCATAGCAGAGCAGGGCATTCTGGGGGAGGTCTTTTTAGTCACTTGAACCTGGGGAGCTCTCCCGGCATCTTAGGGGACTTTCTCATTCCCTGATTGGGATATTTACTGGCTCCCACAGACAGGTTTTGGTAACAGCCACATTCACTAGAACGACGTGCTAGAACGTGATGCTGTTGTCCCTTTTGGAATCATAACAGTTTGCTGATATAATCATTGATAACAACAAGTTTCCTCTAAATGCAGCCTGTTCTGATGATTTATATTAATTTGAATTGTATTAGAAGTTTAAGATTTAAGGTTTCTTCATTATTCTGTTATTATGACCTTTGAGACTAGAAAAACCCTACAAGTAGTCCAGCATTTTCTGATCTATTTCACTGTCAGTTAGCAACTGATTAAAATATCTGTAGAAAATGACAACAAAAACATCCCCTTGCTAGTCTGATGGTACTACAAATGGAGGGAGGTCAACATCTGAGCTTCACTGTGAATCGGAGTGGTAGATTTTTTTGGATGATATAGCTGTATCTTGCCTTACTGAAGGCAGTAACTACTCCAGACTATTTGGTCTTTGCCTGCGATGATATTTTTCCTCATTCTCTTAGATCTTGTATACCAGGGAAATGTCACTTCTTCTCAGAGTAAAGGGGTTTTTTTGATTCATTTTTTTTTGTGTCAGGAAACACAAAGCAGAGAGAGTATTATGTTGTATCAACTATCATGCAAGTATCATGTTGATACTTTTGGTGAGGTCTCTACTGTGTTGGCAGCCTGTAGCATTCTTTTTCTGGTGTCTCCAGAAGAGTTCATATTATTGAAATGCAAGTGTTAGAAAGAGAAGGATATCTGAGCTCACTTGCAAGGAAACAAATAGACCTGTCTTCTTATTGCCTTCTCTCAGCAGCACAGAAGGGCACAGCTCTTGTGAACTTTACACTTCCTTGTGTCCAGAGGAAACAAAGAAAGAGAGGAAAGGAGTATGGAGTTCTGGCTAACATTAGGAAACACCTTTGCACTGTGAGGGTGATTGACCGCTGGCACAGTTTGCCCAGGCAGGTTGTGGCATCCCTTGTCCTTGGAGATATTAGAAAGCTGACTGGACATGGATCTGGGCAAGTGGCGGTGCATGGCCCTGCTTGAGCAGGGGGCTGGACCAGATGAACTCCTGAGGTGCCTTCAAACCTCAGGTCATTATGTGAGAAGATTTTGGCTCAGGTCAACTTATTTTATGTTGGTCTAAGTCAAGATTTCAATCCTGCCTTATGAAATCACCTTAATTTTGAGGATAAACAAGCATTTTCATCAGAAAGGTACATTATTTTCTATACTAGATGTTTAGATTTTTTTTTTGTTTAAATGATCAATATCAAAATTAGAGAATGAATATGAAGTTATGGCAAATCTCTTACACAGAGAGAGTGGCTATGTGGGACTTTAAAAATTTTACACAAGCAGTATTTTTGTCTTCCATCTTTGAGTGCTATTGGCTTAATGCTCATGAAATGCAATGGAATCATGCATATCATTCACACCAGGGTAGATGTTGGCAGCAAGATCCACTCCAATAAATCATCTGAATGGTTTTATGTCTCTGATGGTTCAAAAAGAGTCATTGTAGTGTTGCAAACAGTGAACTCACAGAAAATCAGATTCTAGACCTTAAGTCAGCTTTTCTGGGAAAACAAATTAAGAAAACTCAAAGAAAAAAGCATAATCATTTATGTGAGACTAGACCATGAAAAATCTGGACTACACGTACACCAAGGGACTTGATTTCAGTTGGTGTTAGCTTGTTCCATCACTTCTTTCAGGTGTTACACTTACTGCACTCTAATTGACCTAGCCAAATGCTGAAAGAACAGTTCACACAGCTCAAAAATAGTCTTGTTCTTTCTTCTTCACAAGCCAGAGGACAAACCGAATAATTGTAGAGGCTTAACCCTGTGTAACTGTACTCCATTACATTTTAGCGTTAGGAAATAGCTGAGAAAATTTCCATACTGACATGTGAATAGTGCAAGACCATGAGTTTTATTAATTCAACCTAATTACATTATTCACCCTTTATCTATGCAGCAAGTCAAAATCATTTTTATGCTCCACAAAGACAAGAGTCATAATAAAAACCAAATATTAGAGGTGTTGTTTGACAAGACGCAGCTTCTGACAGAAAACGGTTTCCTTTCCTTGAAAAGAATGTCATTGTGACCATGTTCACTGATGATTAATTGTAACCACTGTGTTTTGTTTCACTTAATTCCCTCTAGATAGGTTCACTGGATTTCTGCTCTCTGCATTTCTGTGTGAATGCGTTTTTTACTGGGCTTCTCACTCAAATATGAATGCTGAAAATCTTGTATGGATCTGTTTGGAAATGGTAGCTAGCTTTGTTGAAATGTAGAACATCACCCAGCTGGCATGGTGAAAGCAAATGACACTCAAGCTTCAGAGCCTTTGAGAGTATGCTTGAAAACCACTTCCTTTACATTTTTTAATGCTTCACAGCATTGCTTCTTATCATAACTAGTGCTTACTTTGTGCCTAATGGTGCAAATATCATGTATGATGGCATTTTATCTGAGGTGGCATAAAAACAGTGCAAGAAATCATTAGAGAAAATGCTAAGCAAATGTGAAAAATCAGCAAAGTTTAAAATGAAATGTTCTCTCTTGATTTCATACATTCCTGGCATAATAATACTGTAACATATCATTATCATTAGTTGTGCTGCTTGAATTAAGGCTATAAACCAATTGGGTATATCCTTGTGTTGTAAGGCGTTCTTGGCAGCCTGATTCCACCACAGCTGTTTTAGCTGCACTTTTATAAGAAGCCCTGGAATGAAAGACAATATATCTAACCGCCAGTTTGACCCTTTCTTCATTTCGGGTATGGGTTTGCTACATAAAAACATGGGGAGAAAACTTGTGTTTCCACAGCGCTCCAAAGAGCAGCCAGAAACAGTAAGAAATACACAAGTAGCAAGAGATGATCCAGCGGCTGGCTGTAAGGAGCTCAAACGAACTTTCAAACACTGTCTCCAGTAGCTGGGTGTTGCAGTCGAATCAGCAGTTCTATCTGGGAAGGAAATATTTCATCACGATTTTAATTTTTTTTCCTAATTCCAAATAGTGCTGAACTCTAACTTGAGATCAATGTAGTTGCAGGGAGCAACCGACAGGATTGTGGCTCTGTGCATCTCTTTCAGCCTTTGAAAACCATGACTGAAAGAATAATGTACAGGCTAAATTGTATTTTCCCGTCTTCTCTTTCCCCTTTTCTCCCACCAAAACAATTAGGATTTTTTTGCTTGTGCTCACGGTGTTGTTTCATTCCATTCAGCCATTCCATAAAGCAGGCATAGATGGTTGAGCTGCTTTGAGTCCAGAGATAAAATTCATATCTTCTGACTATAATGCACAGCCCATCCACATATAAGCGTTACAAATTCAATCTCACTTGTCATATAGAAATGTAATATAGTTATAAAGATAGAAAGGTGTATATTACTAGGACACCCCCCCCCCAGCCAAATAATCCTAACACCCCAAGTGGTACCATGCTTTCAAAATTGCAGATGGTACATTACAGGCATTGTCAGCATGTCACAGAGACTCTCTTCTGTGGATTGCCACTGATCTACATTCAGATAAAAATGTTTAGGACCCGCTCGTGATACCAATATTTCCTATCACTCTCCCACACAGAGGGACTGGGCATGTGCATTAATGCTCACCATACATCACATGTACTTTTACATCATTCAAAATAACTCTCAGTTTGGTGCAGGATCTCTGTGAGAACACTGCATTATTATGTTTCAAAAGAGTTTGCTCCCTTTCTGTGCATCTGCTGCACTCACTGAACCTGCTGGCCTAAGCACGACGGGACGATGAGATGCTGATTGCGGCCTCTGCGAATCAGACTGATGAGACAGCCGTAAGGATCAGCCTCACAGCTACAGTGTAAACACAGGCACGGCTCGAGGAGCTGTTTGGGACACAAACTTCAAAGTCATTCATTCGATGTTTGTGTACATTGATATATTTCTAAGTTTTAATTTCTCTTTCACAGTGCTGGACTTCATGGGGGAGAGAGAATTGAAGTAAACTCTGTTGGAGGCATCCTTGAAATGCAAGCTATGGTTTTAAATGGCAGCTGTAGTTTATGTGAGGCAAGAGGTTGTTCAGAATAAGCAGGGCCCTAATAAAAACCTCTGTGTGTTTTGCAGGGGAATGTTATATCAAACAGCAAAACCATTTTCTTTTTGGGGTAACAATGGTAACATTACAAAGTTTTCAGGGAGTGGTGAAGAACAAGAAGAAGGAGAGGAAAGAGAACCTTCAAATACGTTTCCTTACTGCAACTTTCTGCTGAACTGAATTTTAATTTTATGTAGAAAATACTAGCGCCATATCTATATTCTGTTATATTCCCAGGCATTCTCTCAAAAGGAAAACCAACAGCGCAATGCAAATTTTTATGTACCTAAGTGATATGTGCTCAGAATAGTGATTGGCCCCCTGTGGTATTGGGAAAAAATGAAAATCTTTGCTAATTGGATGCCTTCATAATAAGGAAATTTAATGGTTACTGTTATGCAATCAAGAATGAGAATTTCTTCCATTACAAAGAGCTATTCTTCACTACTATGCCAGAGAAACCACTAATTTTATTTTCAGATCAATAGTTTGTATGTTGAGTTAATAAATGTGAAATGTTAATGCAGTATCAAGCAGCAATTTAGGCCTCTGGGTCCTAGTAACATCCCTTCTAATCAGCACACTCTGCAGTGATATATAAGGTTATCTACAGGGACAGATGAATCATACAATACAGAGAGCTACTGTTAGCTCTTGTAATGATTCCAAGCTGGACAAGCCTCTCCAAAGAGGAACTGACCATACAAGCTTTTAAAAATCTTGTTTGTCTAATAAAATCTGGATAACTGTGAAACTTGTTTTCTCAAGAGGTATAATGCATATTTATTCTCTGTCTCAGGCCAGTTGAGCTAATAATGGTTGCAATCAATAAGGAAGTCTTTCATGAGTACAGTTTTCTAAGAGATGCTTTAAGGGTCTCCAGCTATCAGATGAACCTACTTGCATCTTGCGGGTAATTTACCTCAGACATCTTGCAAAAATTACTTAGAGGAGTTAACACTTATCTTCACTCAAAGCTTGTGAAAACCCTGCAAGATCAAGGGAAAGAAAAATATTTTATCCCTGCGTTAGAATGGTAACTAGCAGGTTCTACTTTCAAAGGTTCCTCTTCACAGCCTCTGGAACTACACAAGGAATGGTTGCATGCCAGCTTCCACATGCAACTCAACATGAAAACATGAGTTTTCCTATGAAAACCAGGCGAGCAACACTGCATTGAAATTCCAGAGAACACATTTGAAAAATTGCCCTTAATTGTCTAGTGAGCTGTGCTTGCAAATGGATTCACTGCCAAGGTATATTTATGGGACATGTGAAAGTCATTGTTATTCTCTTTTTGTTCCTCTTGCCTGATTTAGTTGTTTGGGTTCTCTAACATTTTCCATATGCAAGGGATGGCAGGAGAAGGCTTGGGCGTGAGCCTGTGCAAATGCCTGTAGCTCTTCTTGATAACCAGGCCCATTCTGGGGACAAACTCTTTGGCCTCGTGAAGCCTGGACTAGCAAGTTGTAGTCTAGAATGTAACCATGATGTTCTGTCATAGGGCTGACAAATTTCCTGACTGTTCCAGACTCTGTAATGTTTTGTTTTTTCTTTGAAGCTGTGAGTCCTAGCACCAACAGGACCTGGCTTTCCTTAAAAGAAAAAAAAATAATTTCCTAATGTCTTCTTTGTGAAGGAAAACTTGAAATTGCCTTGTGAAAGGCAAACATGGAGCATGGAGCTTAAGACTCTAAGTTGCTTTTAAATACCCTGATTTCTAAACAAATGTCCTTATTTTTGGGATTATATACAATAATAGTGCTGCAAGTTCTAGCAAGCACACTTTTATTATTAGCCTGCTGTTTTTTATGAATAATAGTGTTTCTATCTCAATGGTTATTTCAAACTCATGCTTCAAAGCCAGCCAAGCTGAAGTATGTTCACATTAGATTTTGTTTGAACAGTTGAAAACAGTGGTTTGTCTCAAATGTGCTACAAAGATATTATCTAGGATTTCTTGTGTAATACCTCTGTAATTTTTTTTACTGAAAGATGAAGGTAAAAAATGTTGGTAAACTGAAACAAAGGTGTAGGCATTAAACCTTCATGTGTTGCTGCTGAATGTTTTTCCCCTTACTATATGGAAAGAAAGGTAAAAGAAATGTCGCTTCCATAACACAGAGAACCTGCCTTTGCAGACCTTGAGTAATGGTAAATTCATTTGGCCCGTTTCTGTTCAAATGTGTTGGAGATTCAGTGGGATGATGCACACTTTACTCTGTAGAGAATAGTATGTGACAGCTGAATTAGCATGGAAAGAAGTTTTATTCATGTGGGACTTTGAAGTTTAAATATGAATGGGAAAGTATTACATTGTGATATAGACCAAATCAGATGAAAACATCATGATATAGAACAAATTAGATGAAAACATAGCCCTTCTGAATATTTGCCATTCTTTTTCTAACCTGGGTAACAGGTAAAACAGCTGCTAAAGAGAGAGAATCTTCCGTATTAAACACAGTGAATCTAAAGCATCTTTATGTTCACATCAGTAAATTATGTGCAGAGATAGACAGTTTCAGATAAATTAAAACAAACTATCTTCTAAGTACAAGGTACTACTGCAGATTTAGTCACAGCTTTGTAAATGAGTACAATTCTAGCATTGCTACCAACATGGTATATGATTTGCCTGTGGGTTATCTATTCCAGAGATGTTGAGACCTTTCAATAGCTATAATGGAAGATTCAGTCAGTGGTGTAACTTTCCCATCTGATTGACTCTATTAGTAGTCATGCAGAGTTCAGAGGTCAAATTCAAGACTTTATGGCAAACCTGCGAAAAATTACCTTTCAGTTTAAGAGTCCAGGAGGAATCCAGCCATTGCAATAGTAATTTAGAATGGCAACATAATATATGTGCCAGCAGATACATTGATATTAAGCTAACATATAGACTAATGGCAAATTTTAAAAGACAGGAAAGAAATCAGTAGCACAACTTCCCAATAGCAAAATGCTATTGCAAATTATCCGTGGAGATCTGAGGCAAATATTGCCTCTAAGCATGGCTGTCCATGCAAGAGAAGTCTTCACATTAAGAAATTATTTTTGGCTACTTACCCACTTAAAAATAACACTAATCTCCAGAAGAGCTCTACAGGAAATTATTCTGTTATGTAGTGCCTCAGACTACACCAATAGTCACTCTCAAGATACTCCTCCTTACACCCGTTAGACTCATAATTTAAGGTCTTTGCATATCTAACAGCAATCTGAAATGTGAGTCTTGGATGAAACCTTGTTTCCCCTCAAAAGCCTTAAAACATATCTGCTTCTCATTGTTGACATAGTGATCGAAACAATTTACACTCTCATTTTAGATTATCTGTATTTTTTTTTGGTGTGTGAGAAAAATATTTGAATGCAAGTAAGATGCTGGTTAAGTGGACTCCAACCCAAAGTATTTTTCCTGCTTTTACATAAAGACCTAGGTACCGACAGAGCTAAATATCAATTAAGCACTGATGTATAATTAGATAGAAGAGTAATTGAAAAAAGGGATTTATTATTTCTGAATTATGTAATTTTAATTATACCTAGACAATTCCTAATAGTTCCTTTGAAAGTCTATACCTGAGGAAATGAGCCTTCAAAGACGACTTTCTATAGACCCATATGTTTAATCATTTTAAATACTGGCAGAGTTTTTCATGGCAGTAATTTGCATTAAATTTTGCAGTGTCTAGGTTCAGTTGAGAACTCTTTGGACCTTTTTTGCATCCCTGTGAGAGCAAGATATTTGCAATTTGATGACTATAAGACTTAGTATTATGCTGGGTATAAATAAGCTTGCTGCATGGTGAATACTCCTGATTATCAGTTATATGTCCTTTAGCAAAAAAATATTCCATAAAAAAAGCATTTTATAAAAAAAAAAATCAAGATGTCATTGGACTTGCAGAGCAAAGTTCACTTGCATGGTGATTGATAAAGGCTATGCATAACTTTTCAGACTACTCTGAAATAATAGCAATCTTACAGGCCAATCCTCAGAAAACTTTAGCTGATTTTTAGACTGAAGGGGATGAAGTCTGGGGCCTGGCTGCTAAGGGATTATCACTTAAGGGGGTATCCAAATATCTGCTTAATGCTTTGTGAAGGAAGTAATTTTTTGACCACCTTGGGCAGGACTTTGGCACGCCAATTCTCCATGGAGGGTTGCCAGTTCTCTGAGTGACTTCTCCAGCTTCACTGGGCTGTTTGTGACACCCCTCATCTGCCTCTGCCTGTATATACAGTCAGAGAGCAGGGAGGAAAGAGCTTCCCACCAGACAAGAGTCAGGAACAATTGCAAGACATAACTGGGGGCTAAAGAAGGACAAGCTAGCTCATATTCCTCACATACTGTGTTTTGCCGAGGGCAGACATTCCTTGTTTAGGAAAAAAAGTTGTCATTCAACACCCCACTCTCCTGATGCAGTCCCATCTGGGAATCTGTAGCTGCGTGCCCTTATCACCAATTTAAAGACAGTGGTGAGGCTACATTTCTAGACATAAAGTTTGAGCAAGAAAGGAAAAAGAAAATTGTTCTTTTTCTGCACCAGGTGTAAGGAAAAATAGACCAACCATTATGACTTTTTAATCATAAAATATAGTACTCCTTCTTGAGACACACACTAGCAAAAAATTTCTTCTGCCCTCTCTCCCTTGATATATTTGTAGGAAAATATTTACAATGAAAATATTGCCTATTCAGTAAACTATAATTTCACAACAAGAACAAAGCTTCAGCAATTACTTTCCTATCAAGTAATTCGGTGGATTTATGTTATCATTTAGCAGGTGACCTGTTGACCTTCAGCCACCGGATATTTCTATGTGTGGTAAGTGGTCATCCTTAAAATACACCTTTTACCTGCTGAGAACAATATTATCCTATTTATGAAACCATATAATTTCAATAGCCAAACTCAGCAAGATTTTATTACTTTCTCTACCTGTAATTGTGGAACAGCTGACTCATCAGTCCATAATCATCCCTTACCATTGAACAGATTTGCTAAAACTCTCAAAGTGACTTGTTTTCTTACCCTTTCTGTATGCACTGCCGCTCCCTCACAACTCCCTCACTTTTCTGATCAGTATAAGAGTCGTCTCAAAAGATTATAATTAACTACAGTTCACACAATAAACATTCATGCAACAAACTCTTCACTGCCTTGATGAAAGATGTGTATTTTTAGTAATATGAAGATAAAATGAAATTCATTAATATCTTAAAAATTATGCATGTCTTAGCAATTGGTTTACCTCTTGTCTATGGTGTATTAAAGTAAATATTCCTTCCATGATGGAGACAGTTTCCTCTGTTTTACCTCATTCACTATCATAGAATACTCCTTAACAAGCTTTCATCTGCCTAATAACTTTCACCTTTAAATCTTTTGATAACAAACTTCATTCACTGTGGTTTGCAGTATTTATTAAAGAATCAAATGTCTGTTAAGCCACAAATTTTCGTATTTATTTCCTCCCATTTTTTAGTCCAGGGGCAGGGGAGAAATCTTTGCTTTCATAATACCTGAAGCTCTGTCTTAATACATGACTGTAGTCAAATCACACTTCAGGATTATAGTGAATTAGTTGCAAGGATCATGAAGAAATACCAGCACTTTGGTATGCAACTGGAATTTGAACTTGGATTTGGTTTGTTTTCCTCCTGATTAGGCATGTGCTCTGGCAACAGCTGGGGTGGGGATAGTAGGCAGAAAGGCACAGCAGTCTGAGCCTCCTTTCTCAGGTGTTTCCCAATACGGGGTGTTACGACTTACACGGAATCAAACCACTGACCAGCATTGGAGTGAAGGAAGGTCTGGCAGGAACCCCATTTTTTGCAACATGGAATATAGGTCACCTGTCAGAATAATCTGGTACTAACAAATTCCCTGCCCCCAGCAAGATGAGCTGTTAAATTAAAGAGCATGGTCACATGTGCAGAGCAGTAAATTAATGCTCTTCAAAGGATAGATGGTTGCAGAGTTCACCATAAATACCTCAGACTACCCATTTGCTACTAATGGCTTTCAATCAACATATGGCAAACAAACTGAAATACTTCAGATTCACCTAAGTCATAGGTGTCAATCTGTTGACAACTGCACTGAGCTGCCTGGTTTGTGCTCTGCAAAGCGTCAGGCTGAATAATGTGAAAGATCCTGCATGGCCAGAGATCTGTGACTCAGGGGGATTTGCCCAATAGAATTTTAATCTCTCGCTTGCACTTGCAAGGGAAGAAAAATAGCATCACAGGGACCCACAAAATGCTGCAGTAGAACTCAGCATGGATCACTCAGTACATCTAGGATCCCGACTACAGGAGGGACTCCTGAGTAGGTCAGAGTAGGTTGTCTCCTTCGTGGTTGTTTGTTTGTTTGTTTTTGGTGTTTTTCTTT
>WEIT01007263.1:0-74396 GCA_013389985.1 Dryoscopus gambensis | reverse complement strand
TTTTTTTTTTTTTAATTGGAAACAAATATTTTGTGCTTCTATTCACATTTTTTTCCTTCTTCCCTGCACCCTACTTTCTTTTGCCTCTGAATGCAATGTAAAGACTAATGTTAAGGGACTATTAATTCCTGAAATTTTCTTTAAGATTTTCTTTCTTTGTTTTGTAGGGGGGTTTGTTTGTTTATTTCTCGGCTTTGAAAAGGCTTCAATGTTACAAATAAAGAAAGCTTTGAAAATTCGCAGATTAGATTTTCTGCTGAATAAAATTAATATTGTCCGAAGAAAAAGAATGGGCTCAAAAATTGAAATTTAATTTAAAATTTGACAAAAGCTCCATAGTTCAAGCCACATATGAGCTAGCAGTGTCAAAATGTTTTTTCCAGAGCATCAGATTATCCTGTTTTCTGTAGACTGCAGGCCATAGCATACCATTAGTTATTCCTGCTTGAACTTAGTTACCCTGCCCAACAAATGTGGGACTTCCAGGATCGTTTGTGGACCTCCATTTTGTGTGTGAGCTTTCCAGGGTTGGCAGATGCTGTCAATTACCCCTTGAAACTTGACTGATAACCTTGCCACCGTGCAACTGACTGGAGAGCTATAGGCATGCTCTATTTTCTTCAAAACTCACAATGCACTCACAGGAATGGTTGAATTTCCGTCTAGGCATGCCTGGGCTCCTTCAGAAATGCCTGGGTTTGACACCAGGAGTCAAGGCTGCAAAACAAACACAAGGACCTGTGTAGCTCCTTAGACATTTTGTCTGCGCTGAACTTGTCTGCTGCAGATGGACTCCTGCCTGAGGCACCTTAGGTCTCTCTGCACAGCTGTTCTCACTGTTGAACAGAGATATCTTTAGATACAAGCTTAAATATTTTAGTGGCTCTAGACCTCAGTTAACGTGAAATATCAGTCAGAGGAGTCAGTGCCTCTGGGAGTACAATCAACTGGCATAAGCCAGGGACTGAACGCAAATGAAACATGAATGCTAATTGAACATCTGAAGCAGAGCCCCAAAGAAGGACAACAAATAACTGCTGGTCTTGGGTGAAAATAGGTGTCAGACTGTGGGTGTGTCAGGCTCTCCATGAGGTCTCACTGCAAAATCTCAAGGTTTACCAAGTTTTCCAACCTGCCAGTTTGCAAGCACCAGTGCTATGGTCCCATCATGATGGAACTCACTGGCAGTGGTGTAAGAACTCTCTTCTGCTCCCCTTGGCTGTGAATAACTTAGGTGTTCCCCCTTACTGTTGTTTTTATTTGAGAATGGACAGTGGAAAGCCTGGGAGAAGAGTCAAGGGACACAGAGACAAGAGACAATGGAACTGGGTTATGGTTATGAAAGAAACAGGAAGGATTTTTTTGTGGTACCCTGAATTTTAAAGGATAGGTGCAGGAAAAGTATGTTGAGAGAAGGCAACAAGTAGCTGAGATTAGGAAGAAGTCCAAGAATTATTCTAGATTTTAAACAGTATGTGATCAAGGGTATGAAAGAAAACTATTCAAAAGAGTAAGTGAATCAAACAGAAGAGCTTTGGTAGTTCTGAGGAAGGAGGAAAAATATGTAGGAGAGGAGAATTTAAAGAAGAGAAACATAACATAGGAAAGAAAAATAATGATTTGAGAAATGTGTGTCAAATTTGATTCAGAAATAATAGCTTTGAGTAGGTGTGAAGGGAAGAAAAAAGATCACAGAGGAAGTGGCAGGGGCTGCAGAAAACACATGGAGATGTGAAAAGAGCCAGAAGCTCAGAGAAATATGACAATGAATTGTGAGGAGTATTTTGGGGTGAAAGACGTGCAAAGAAACAAATGTTTTCCCCCTTCTTTTTGTTTTCTTCCTCTGTTGTTTGTTTATTCCACTGCAGACAATGTGATCTTTCTCTCCCTGTCCATGCTGTTGTACCTCTGGCTTTGCTGGTGTGATAGCCATCCCTATCACTAGAGGATTTGGTGTGCAAAAACTAGAAGGATTTGACTGTGCATAGTGTCAACTGTGTGTGCTTAGCTAACAGCACAGGCATCATGCCTAGACTGACTCTAGCAAATTAAGCAATGCCAGGGAATATTCCTGAGAGCTGAAGATCAGTTTTTGCCACTAAATTTTTAGCATGGATGCTGGCAACACTCTGACCCAGGTCAGATAGCACTGTCCTAGACAATTCCCAAATTTTGCTCGGGAGTTAGTGCATGCCAAGGGCAGCTCCCAGTAGGCAGTTTGGATGCACTCACCCCAGTTTGGCAGGTAAAGGAAGTGAATGGGATTGAGGCAGCCTGTTCTGGGCCAGATGTTGCTGTGGGCCAGAGAACATTCCTTAGCACATTTAGTTTACTAGCATGGATGCAGCCAAAGAGTGCATTGTTTCCTCTGTTTAAAAGAGAGGATGCAGTTGCTCCTTAGCTTAGAACAAGGTCACCTTCCTTTAGATAGAAAAGGTAAAGAGTTAGAAAGCTGCTGGAAGAAACACGTGAAAAGGAAGAGACAAGACACACACAAAACAATAGAAGCACCTCCAGGCAGTGGAAGAATGGAAAACCAGAAGTGCCTGTATAAATCTTGGGCAGGGAGGGGAACCAAACCGAATTTAGAGTTGTATCTGGATATGCTGAAACCACAGCCTACCCTGATGAAAATATCAGTGCTGTATTTGTACAGGTCTACGTGTGGGGTCTTTTCTGTGCTTACAAGGTCTAGGACAGAATATCAGACATGGGAATGGACAGTGTTACTTGTTTATCATCCTTGGTAATGGCTGTGCTCATGAAAGCACATGTGGTGAATTATGTTGCTGTAGGCAGAACATGCAGTCTGGAAGCAACATGAATCTAGTGGGAAATGTGCAAATGCTGAACTTGCAAACTGGCAGATGATCAGATGGAGATACTTGGATGTTAGGTATAACTAGACCTGGAAGTATGTACACAGCTTTCAGGTTCTTCACTTCCTGCTAGCATTTGTTAAAGTCCACTTGTTAACAAAAAAAATGCTTTATAAAATTATAGTTAATGTATTTTAAAATGGTATTGTTCTACTGGCTTGCGTAAATTGCACCTTTGTACCTAGATCCAACCAGTCAGCTAAAAGAAATCATTGATTAAAACCAGCTTTTAGTGTGACTACTCTGTTAATGAATACAATCTTCTGTTGTGCCAGAAATGTCACTTTGCTCTGTTAGCAAGGAGATTCTACAGGAAGATCCTGCATGTTTGCAGGACATTGGAGAGTTTAACAATGGAGCACGGTGCTGTGATCTCGTCAAGCAAAATCCTCTGGCCTCATATTCTCCATCTGTTTCCATTCAGGTCAAGTGCACATGCTTCTCATTTATTACTGTCTGTCATCTGCATGACAGGAACACCAAGAGGCCCCACCTGAGATCAGCTCCTGCTGATTCTAGATATTGTGCAGACACCCATACTCAGTTTGTAGCACAAATGGCTGGGACAAAAAAAAAAGGATGAAATAAAGGGCTTCAGGTGGAAGATCAAGAGCTCCAATGCAAGTAGATTAAGATGAAATCCTGCCCTCATGTCAATAAGAGTTTTGTCATTCATTCCCAAGTGACCTGGATTTCTACCCTGGCTGACTTGTCCAAAACTGTAGGGGAAGTCTGCATCAGAGACAGGAATTGAACTCTGAGTCCTTGTCCTGTGACATAGCCCTTCCTGACAAAGGGGTGGGGTGATTAGATCTGCTCCATGCATGATTCTCTCAACAAAATTAATGAAAGGTGTGCATGTTGAGGGACTACAGGCTTGATCTGTTTGTTCCTTGTACATCTTTTCCCTTCACCTCTTAGTAGAACCTCTGAGTTCTGACTGTGCTGGATAAGTAAACTCAGCAGGTTCACAAAGAAGGCGCATATGAACCTTCTACAGCCTGAATGAGAGCTTAAGGTTGGAAGGAATCCAAAACCTCAAAAGGAAATTCAGCTGAAATGACCAACTTTTGCCTGGTTTGGGGTCAAAACCTAGGGAAAACAACACTTCAGATGGTTTCTATATAAAAAAATATGAAGCCACCCAGGTTTATAGAAAACCACTTCAAATTTTCTTACTGCGCAGCCAGGTTCAGAAAGAAAGTATGGAAAATTGAGTAATACTGCTCAAGTTCCAGATTGATGGCACAGATTCAAAATATTTTAAACCTGCTGTGCTCTAGGTTCATTTCACTTTCAAAGCTTGGCAGAAATCCAGCAGCTACCTCAAATGGTATAGTACCAAGATACTTACCAGACATTTGTAGTCTTCTCCACCAAACCATTTGCTAAGCTTTTTTAGCTTTTTTCTTTTTTCTTTTTTCCTTTTTTTTTTTTTTTTTTTTTTTTTTTTTTNTTGGCATTTCCATTTAAACCTCAGGGACTTGTGTTGATCCTACCAGAAAACTCATGACTTCCCATGTTCCTTGAAGTTTTATTCTCAAGAATTTTAATTTCAGACAGGTCCACCCCAACAAAGGAGACAAAATGCTAAGGTCTAAACTAAATAGAATCGGAGAGTTCTCCTTAGTGGTACACCATCAGCCTACAGTGCCTGTAAAAAGACAAGACTGCAGCAAATCAGTAATTTTGGTAGAGTTCATGAAGACTTGTTCTTGCAGCAGTCAACTGTTCTCAGCTTCATCTTCAGTATGTGAGAGCCTTATTTTCCATGGTGAAATGTGAGACAATTATCCTTCCTGTGGAATAAAAATGTGTTTGCTAAAACTTCACGGTGTTAGATAAGGGTCTGCAAACAATGATATATGGGCCACTAACATAGAGCAAAAGCCTGGAAAAGAACAAACCTCTTAAGAGAAAATGATCCTGATTCAAGTCTCACTGAAAATACTTGCAATGCTTTCCTCATAGAATTTGAGTACTGTGCTTAAGCCTGAACTAGATAGTCACTAGCATGGAATTAAGTCAGGTGAAAAAAAAATCACTGTGATTTCAATAAAGCCTTTCTTCTTGGGAAAATCTACTAATGATGACACTTGAATGAAGCATTAAAAAAAAGAAAAAAGAGAAAGTAAGAATTTGAATTCACTAAATGTATTTAAAAGCTCTTTTCTAACTGAAAGCTTGTATGCACAGACATTCTTGAAGGATTTCAGGTAGAAGTTTTGTTACCTCTGGTTCTGATGCTGCCTGTTATCCATGATGAGCTGAGAAAAACTACTCTTCATAGCGTTTGAGCAATGTTCTTATCACAAATGTGAATCAGGGTAGCATCTTTAGTCCATGAATAAGACACAAAAGCAGATAACACAGAGATAGAAAGTAACTTCTCTAAAAGACAACACATTACACTCTGTGCACATTTTTAGCAGTCCTCTGGTTGCCTTTAGCCTTCTCTGAACCAAGAACAAGATTTCCATAGAAAATCAATGCTGTTTTCAGCTTTACTGAATTTAAAGTTTTCTAACGTTAACAGTCACATTGTGTGAATAACATTCCTTCTGCTAGTTTCTTTTACAGTGATGGGAAACAAAATTGAAACGGAGGAGAAAGAAGTAAGGAGGACATAAGCTGCAAGTGAACTAGATAACACCTAATCCATGAAAGAAGAGGGCCCATCTTACACCATTTTACTTATGTTTGTATTGTGTTTGGTGTCAGATATTACAGAAGCTTGTAGGAGAAAGATGCCCCGGGGAATTACCTGCAATTAAATCCTACCACTGCTACAAAGGAAGAATTTTTTCCAACATATGAGAGTGTTAAGTGTTTAGATAAGAAAACTTCTGATTTCATTTCAGTGCTACCATCTGGTGGGCAAAATGCAGACAGCAAAAATCCCATTGCTGTAACACTGGAACATTCTGATACAGTGAGTTTTTGTTTTATTTTGTGAAGGAAACATAAGATATTATTAAAACAACTTGAACATCTGGTTTGGGGATAAAGTCATTTTGCAGTGTTGCTGCCAACCCTCAGGGCCAAGTGCAAAGAGAACAACCTTCTCTTCCAGACTCTCCATAATGCATAACACCAAACTAAAATTTCATGTCCAACACAAATGAAGAATAAAATATACTGGAGCTGGAGCTGTACACATCTAGGGAAACTCAGCTGATAGCTTTAAAGCCAGAGAATTGTATGAGATTGAAGGTGCAGAATTTGAAAAACGAACAGCAGGGAAGAGGAATCATGTTTATGTTATTATGGGTAAGTTAAAGACAAAGTTACATCAGGCATTTTGAGGAAAAGAAATAGAAAGGAAAATCACTAGGAAATCTATGTAATTAGTTATTGAAAGGAACTGTTAAGACACCATAATGAAGAGCAGTGCTGTTTTCTTTGGTACACTTAGAACTTACACTGTGAAGGTGGAAATAAGGGTCAGATCCAATCTTCTCCAACTACTGCCTGAACTTTTGAGATCTGGAAGAAAAGGGACTAATAGTTCCAATTTTGTTACTTACTTTTAAATGAATCTAGCCCAAAACCTCAAACATTTATGCAAACTCCTTGCCTGTTAAGATGTACGTAACTGTTATAACCACACAACTTTAATTTTTACAAAACTTTGGGAGAGTTTTTGCTGAAAACACTTCTTCAGCATAGAAGTTCTGGTGTCATTTAACCTTAGTATGGCTGAGATTTTACCCTTGGCATTCTTCGACTTTCCTATACTGTCATTTTCTTAGATGTAAATAAGAACTAGCCACTGATGTTTCAAATACTTCCAGTCCCTACTCAAATGCTCTTTTTGGCCATCTGCCTGCATGCAAAAATGAACTGTCTTTTAAAAAGTATTTGAAGTTGTGTTATACCATCAGGGATTGATGTCACCTTTAACCTGGCATAAATCTATTAAAAGGAAACCCAGCTAGCAAAATTTAATCGATAATGAGATTTTTGGGCAGGTGTGAATAGTGGTCTCTTCAATTGATATAGTCAATCCTTTGATTTAACTTGGCAAGTTTTATATTACAATATTCAGTGATCAAATGCTGATATTGATATTTTTTGAGTCTCGGGTAATGTAAATCTACTACTTCAGAAGGTCAGCCAGTAGGTGACTTAATGTCTCTAAGAACTTCCACTAATGAGTACAACAGTAATTCATGATAATTTCAACCTTGGTAACAAGGTTCACAGAGATCTGGTCAAGCATTCCAGAACTCCAGCTTCATCAGGAAATTTGTACTGTGGTTGAACGAGAATAAATAACCTTCTCTGAGATTTGTCTCTTATGTTGTTTCACTGAGTTCCTGCCAGCCTGTCAACTAGAACAAATATTCATTTCTTCCAGTATAGATTAAAGTGATCTCTATTTTTCCTACTACAGACTTGGCCCTTGACTTAGAAGTGATAGAGATCAGATGCAAGAAAGACTGAGATGAGTTACTGTGTTATACGTAAAGAAATGGAAACCATTTTTTGTCTCTCAATAAAAAATAGTCCTGAGGTTTCTGAGGTTTAAGCCCCTCTACACATTTTATGATGAAAAGGTGAATAAATAATAGAAATTCACAGATTTTAATGCCAGAAGAGCAGAAAGAACAACTGCTGTTCATTTAATCAGATTTCCCGCATCAAGTATTTCAAGGGAATATGGAAGTTTGTGGAGTTTGTGGTATGTTTTGGTTTCCTTTTTCCTTTAAAATGCAAGTGTATTCTCCTTTGAGATACCTCTTTTTTCTAGTACCCCAGAAAAGCAGTGATTCAGTGATTGCTCCCATTAAGACCTGTACAGAGGAAATAACACATGCTGGCTCAGAGATGCTACTTCTCCCATACGTACTGTTCTGTATGTTTTCTAGAGCAACACTGATCAGAATATCTTTTGCCAAATGCTGAGCTTGAAGGGAGCTCTGGGAGCTTGAGTGAGTGTACTTTGCCTTCAGTTTAAAGAGTTAACTAGGCATTTATTGTCAGAGACAGACTACTGGGCTTGGCAGAGCTTCTCTGAGCCTGTGTTTGTGTTTATTAGCACACTCATGTGAGGCCCAGTTACTGCTTTCCTTTATGGCAAAATCACCTCAAAACCCAAGAGCCCAAAGGAAGAGCTGCTGTAGTCTAATATGGCATGAAGCAGCTTGGCTGCCCCTCTCCCGGGACAGAGACCTCAGAGGAATCTGGGGGTCGGGAGCAGCTGCCTCAGGCTGGAGGCTGTATCCCGACTCAGTGGTATTGGCTCTTGGATCCAGCTGAATTCAAAGTTTACCATATGCCCCAGCTCCCATGTGGATGGAATCTTCCCTGCTTGAGAGGCAAATTATTTTCTATCCCCCTTTACTGACCTGTATTGAACCTTTCCCTTTCATTTCAAGCCCCTTCTGCATAATCCCAGCTGTAAATTATTCCCTAGAAATTGCTTTATTTAACATATTTCTCAATTTTGATTGCTACGGCATCTTTTAGAAGGAGATCTAGTTCTGATTTGAAAACTTGACCTGATAAGTTTTCCTTCCCCTCCTCAACATTCAGTAACCCTACTACATATGTGTGCATACATTTATTTATTCTTTGGCTTTGAGTTAGGATAGTATATGTCCAGGAAAAAGACATAAAAACATGGCCAAAAGAAAAGGATGAAAAGAAAACTGCAAGGATTTCTTACTCAGGCTTTAGTGCCTTTTGAAGAAAATTATTTTTGACATTTTTTCCCAGTTTTTGGCTTGTGCTTTGTGGTAGTTTGCAATAACCATTTTGAGGTAAATACTCCTTAGAGAGCATGACTGGAAAGATCTCCATGTCATGATAAGGCACTGGTAATACTGTAGGAACAATATTCCTTTGAGATGATCTACAAGATCTGCTAGGTTTTCTGTTGCATCATTCCATTTTTTTCCTGATGACCCACTCAGATGGGTGCATGAAAGTTGTCTTGGGCTCTGGTCTTCCATAGAAGGCATGACTGTCACCACTGAAATGACCTGCTCCTTAGTGAGGCTTTCCTGGCCTTCACGATTTTCTTCATTGCAGACCACTGGCCTTGCTGCTAGAGTCCATGTCATTAGATGTACTCCGAGAGCTGCTTGTTTCCTCCACAGGGGGCCCAAGTTGGTTTTTAAACTGAGAGTAGCAAAGATGGAGTCCTGCAAACACTGTGTATTTTTTTGATATGTCTAGCGATACTGGATTTGAGAGAGGCAATTTCCTGTATTTAATGTTTTAGCATGCTGAGTGGTGAAGTAATGACTATTTTCAATAACTGAAGTTTTGTTTTTTGGGTTTTTTTGGTTTGTTTTTTTTTTTCCAGTGGAAGCTCATTCCCTTTTCATACAGCAGCTGCTTCCTACAGGGCGACTTTAAGGCTGCAGACATTACAAAGAGGTATTGAAAGCGACAATGGCTGGATGTGCTTCAAGTACATCGGAAGAGAACCCTACTGGCCCTCAAAGTGCCTGGGATGGGTGGCATGGGATTAGAGGATGGAGAATGGTACTCCTATTGGATCAGAAGCTGGATCCCAAGAGTCCATCTGTTCTGGGCTTTTGTTATTTATCCATGCATTAGCAATAATTTCACATATATTCTGCCAATTCCCCAGGCTTGTCTGGTTGTAGGGTTCCTTCTGCCAGATTTTTCTGCCTGTCTTCTGGAGCCCTTCTCTGGGGGATCACTCCCACTTCCTTTATGTCATAATGGATAACAAGGCACTTACCTCAGTAAGCCAGCAGAGTCTATCCAACCTTTCCCTGCAGGCTTCGCCTTGGATAGCGAGGGGGACTGACTCTGGCACAGACTAGTGTCTTGTGATACAGTCCTTTTAAAAGCTGTGGTGAAAAAATAGGGTTTACAGTGATACTGGCTATTGAGAATTTGATTTCTCTGGTGCTCTTAATAGAGTTGTTTGTTTCCTCCTTCAGCTTTTTGTCTCATAGCAATATTATCCATTCATTTTATGAATATATGAATGCTCTTATGATCCTTTCATGGCCAACAATGACGTCTGGCACTAGAACATTTGATCATGGACAGCAGAACAGAAAGTGAAAATGTAACCTCCCTTTAGAAATTTTAGAGATTTCGGGGGAGATGTATGGAAAATACAGATTAGAGGAGAACCCTCCTGCAGAAATGACTAGCTTTCCAGACTCTTGTTATTCGTGCAGTATATAATAAATGGTATTATATCACCTTTTAACTTTTTGCTGCTGTATTTTGAATAGTACCACAGCCCAATGAGTGAAAATCCTGGATTCCAGCACTAGCTTTTTCAAGACCCAGTAGAGTCTAGTGAAATTCCTTTCTCTATTTTTTTCTTCTCTGTAGTATTAAGCTATGGAGACAATCATTTCACCAGACCTATGGAACATATTCTAACAACTTTCACGGGTTTTACATTACATGTCAGCACTATAGATGTGAGGGGAAAAAAAGCCAGCCTCTTTCAGAAGGCTTAATTAATAATAAATGGAGTGGGTAAAAACTGCTTTTGATTTCACTGGACCTGGGATAAGGATGATGAGTATATAGTATTTCCAGTGTAATCCTCCTGTATACCTATGTTTGTAGCTATAGTGTCTTCATTTGTAGCATTACTCAACAAGTCACAGATGACTGTAAGAGACAGCAGATAAAACTGCAAGCAAACAACTAAAAAACCCCAAACCCGAAAGACCAAACCGTAGACAATACATTTCTATAAAGGCAAGATAAAGTTCAAAGAGAGAGCTCAGACATTGATTTATAAGAGATTTATGACTGTACTGGAGAAATATTTAAATATGACAGTTCCCTTGTTTATGGGCAAAATAGCATGTTCCCATGCAGATAAATAAAATGCATTTCAATATTCTTACACTAGTCTTTGTTTATATGAGTTTATTCTAGAATTCAGACTAAAGATAAGGGTTTGCTACTGCAAATAACTGAAGATTAATCCAGATGTTGGTGTTGTTTCTTAGAGAAGTAGAAAGCAGATTTATTGAAAGCAGTGGAGCTGCTGTTGATGGTTTCTTATCTTTAGTATAACATTTTGTAATGTGTGGCAGAGATGAAAGCAGTGCATGAAATGGATAAATGATATTTCAATAGTTTGTATGGAGCAGTTAGTAAGAAACACATTTTGTACTGGATGGTGGATAATCTTAAAGCACCCAGCCTTATCTTCAGTGATTCTGTTGAATTATATGTCCTTATTAAAAATCTGATTTTCCTATGTCTTTTTCATTGTTATAGAGAAAAGCATTGTAGTTTTTCTGTTAAGAGTTGTGGGGTTTCTTTTTGAGGAAAAAAAAAGGTGGTGTTCTGTTCTGTAAATCTGAATGCCGTGTTAAAGAGTGGGATGGAATGTGAGCCCTCTGACTTTACTATGGATTAACAGATAGGGAAAAACCTGCTCACCCTTGAAGGACAGCTGCTGCTCACTGAATGTAATTTCCTGGGAGCCATGGAAGCTGGAGGCCCCATTCAGTCTGATAGCCAGTTTGTGCTCTTGGCTCATATTTACATAGGAGAAATACCAATAGCCACTCAGTGAGACCATGAACAACAGAGTGGAGAATGCAGGGAGAAGAGCACGAAGCTCCATTTATTCTTCCAGAAATTTGAAACCTTCTAATTTCCAGCCTAACTTTAGTCCCAGCCAATGCGCAACCACTGACATTGTTATTGTCTAGATTTTCAAATTTCTTCTCTCTATCTAGTTTTATACTTTTCCTTATGTCTGCTGAACTTAGAATCATTGGGACATCCAGCAGCCTTTGATTTGCTGGTCTGAACAATCAGTTGGTTTAGATCTTCTTCTGCAAGGCAGGTCCTGATCATCTGTGTGACCATTCTCTGTACCTGCTTCATTTTCAGTACATCTTTGCTACATGTGGGTGGTCAGAATTGTATTGTATTCAGAGTGAAGGCTTGCCAAAGCTTTCTGGAATGACAATAATGCTTCCTTTTCTTTAACAAGACATGCTAGAATCATAGCTGTCATCTTCTTTGTGGCTGCATTTCATTAATAACTAATCATCAACCCTTTCCCCCTTCTGTCCTGTTAGTGCTGTCCTAGTATGATCTGTAGCTGTGCACTCTAACTAATAAGATAGATTTTTCTTTTTGCAAGGCAGCACTTGGATACTGCCTTAAAACTTTCAAAAGATAAGTTCACTGTGCTCACACTTTTTAGGCAAAATTCACTGCTCACTCGGATCTCAGTAGCCAAAAGATTATTTTAATAGGTGTGGTATTTACAGGTAAAAAGTTAACAAGCGAGGTTGGTTTTGTAGTTGTTTTTCCCCCTTTTTCATGCTTTGCTGTGATTATGATGAAAGATCCAGAGATTAAGATGAGCAGAGTCAGCCTATGTCAGATGGTCCCACATCCTCTTGGTTCACAGAGAGAAAGGATTCACCGGCTGAGTAGCAGGGCCACATTATTTAGGTGATTGACATTTTCCTTGACAGTGCCACTTGGCAGCTGTGCTCAGGGCCAGAGTTGGAGCCTGCTTAGCCCTGCCTGCCTTCCCTCACACCAGCCCGAAGGAGCTGCCTGGACCAGAGGTCAATTATTAAGAAATGCACACAAAATGTCACAGGCATGGAGGAACAGAAAAGCAGAACAACAGTCGGGGATGCCCTCATTCTCTCAGTAGCACACACCTTGATATTCCAAATCACCACCTGCTTCCTAATGGGCCCCAGTGCCCACCTATCAAATTCTTAGCTCCAGAATGCCTATGCAACTGCAGAGATCATAGAATCATATAATGGTTTGGATTGGAAGGGGCCTTTAATGGTCATTTAGTCCAAGCCACGTGATGTGGATCACGCGTTGATTTGTCTTCTCTCTAGGAATCAAATATAAATCAGTCTATGTTCTTCTCTTTGTTGTGGTCATGACAGTCACCATAAGCTGGAGTCTGGGACGTTTGAGCAGTGGCTGCAAACTTTTATCAGTAGGATCCAGCACCACCACTCCTTGATTCCTGGCTGATAGAATGCCCCAAGGCTGTTTCCCCATATTTGCAGGGAAGAAGTCTGCATGTTATTTCATGGATTCTGGGGACACTGGTTCTTCAAAAGGAAAGAAAAGTCAGTGGAGAGGCAGACTGGATATTTTGTTAGTCTCTAAAGACCCCCTTCCCTCTCCCTTAACCTCAGAATAGCTGCAGGCATTTCCAGGGTGCATCCCAAATCCCTGCTGGTTTGTATTCTCCAAAGAAAGTATAGAAAAGCAAGAGGAAGCATCTGGCCAGAACATCTAACAGCCCACAAAGCCAGGCCTGAGGATAGCAGAGGATCAGCAACAACATCTCTTTTTCCTTGCCTTTGCCTTGTTAGAGGATTTTAAGAAGCCTGGATAATCCTCTGCCCCTGCTTCCAGTATTTGGAGCTTAAAATCCTGACAAACTAAGCCCTAGTCAATGTCTTCAGAATGGATTAGGTGGAATGCTCTAGGATTTACTAGAACTCCATTAGGAATACACAAGGAATAGAGTTTATCTCTTCACAGCCTATTGATACATTAATGCTGCTACTGCTACTACCATAAACACCAAGAATCATAAATATTACAGCTTATAAAGTATCTGAAGGACACCTACGACTGACATAAAATACCGTGTATATTTTGAATAACACTTCATTCAATTTTTAATCTACTTCATGTTAACTTTCCTTGGGCATTTGTTATTGACATTGTTTACCTTGTCACTGTAGCCCAAATTTCTCTTCAAAACATAATTCTCTGCCTTCCTCTCCTGAGTAATTTGTTTTGATTTCCACCTTTTTTCCCAATGTGTGGAAAATACGGCCATCAGCAACAAGTGACTCTTTTGCATTGAAGACACAGGGCTCTCTTTTTTTTGCTAAGAGCACTTTGGTGCGTAAACGTGGCTTTACTGCTCTGCTCCCAGTCCTGGAATCCCAGAGCATTTGATCAAGGCTCTCAGCATTTCTCTGCCACCAGGAGGTCCTTTTCTTATGCTGCTGTAGCTCCCAAAGGGCTGCTTCTCGAGCTGGAGAGTAATAAGGCCTTTCCACTTAACATTGTTATCTTGCTGCCCTACCCAACACAGAGACTTCAGCTTAGTGCTGCAGTATTCCCAGACTGCCATCCTCTATAGCCCAGAGCCCTTCCCAAAGGCTGTGGAGCCAGGTGTGAGGCGTGTTTACGTCCCTGGGCCGCTGCACAGTAGTCTTGCCGGAGCTGGCAGGCTGGCCTGGACCATAAGTGTGTTCTGAGAGGCAGGCAATTCAGAAACTCAGGAGCCACTTCTCTGCGTGCTGGCCACAATTCCTGCTTCCCCTGCCAATGTGCTTATGGTTTGGCATTTGTAGACACACCGCAGCTGTCCAGTTGATAAACTGACACACTCTGGGTGGCCCTCATCTCTTGAGATTTTACAACTGCTGTTTGCTCCACCAGACATGAATTGAAGTCTTCCAAACTCTCCCACAGAGACTTTCCTGGTACTCTGGTGTCAAGTTCAGAACAAGAATCTGGAGCAGACTTTTTATTCCTAGTAACACTTGTTTTCCTACAGTGCTGCTCTCCTTCAGCTAACCGGTGCCTGTGATGAACACGTGTTTCTGTTCACTGGTTCATCTTGCTCAGCAGAAGTCAGAAGTTATTAACAGAACCCTGCAGTCCATTAGCCCTCTACCCTTGAAGGAAAAAGGTCTGTGTATGTACAGTGAAACTCGGGATTACAGATCAAATGTGTTGCTGTACATGTACATTTATATGACCCTTGTGGCTCTTTCTGGTGTTTCCTGCATGCTCATTGTCCAGGTTAAAAAAAGAGGCATCACCTACTCATGTACAGTAAAATAACATTGAAAAATGCCATATGTGTAGCAGTGATGTTGAGCAATACAGCCTCTGGGCTATCTGCATGTAAGGTGAATTGTGTAGTATCTTTCAGTGTGTGGTATGTGTCTCTCATACAATTTTTGCTTTACTCGCATATTACTCCTGGAATATGTGGCTACTTCATCTAGTAAAAAAGTAAGAAAAAAAATAGCACCAATAGGAGGTGATGTTTCAAGCACGAGGAAATGAAATAGCTTTAGTTTTTAGTGGCCACCATCAAAATCTTTGTCAGTCTGATTCTTTTCCAGCTCCACACCATGGCATTCAGGTAGCAGCGGAATGGATTTACAGATAATTCTCATTTAATGCCAAATTGATACCATGGTGGAGCAACTCTTGGATCGCAGACAGAAGGAGAGGTACTCATTTCCTTTTGCTTCTGCACTAGATTCATTGAAATGTGTTGGCTCAGCTGTGTGCATATATGCTGATGTAATCAAGCCAGGTGCATGCACAGGATTTTCTAACAGGAGGTGGAGATGAGTCTGGATCATGTGAAGAGGAGCTGGAGAATTGTGCAGGATGTTTAAAGGTCACAAGGATGCTTAACAATTTATATCAGACATGCAAGAAAGAAAAATAGCACAGGGGTAGAGTCATTAACGTGCTAAATGGCACGAAGGGTACAAGTTGGGCATTTCAAGGTCCAGAATTTCAGATTATGTGTGATGCAAGAGACAAAGGAGGGGACTGTGCTCCTTTCTGAGTTTTGATAGAAAAGGTTAATGAAACTGGGCTTCTTATGGGAAAGGCAGGGAACTGAGTAAGGATTATTTAGGGAACATTTTATTACGACACTTGAACCCAACTGGACTTTTCGGTAGGCAAATATTTGTTTCAAGCAAAACAGACCCAGAAGCAGCTCTTATAAAATGTATAAGGTGGTTTTTTTCAGTTGTCCAAATACTGCATTCTAGTTCAGTCTGTTGATTTTCAAGAGAATGTATTTTTTTATTTGTCTACTCAGGAGCAGAGAGAGAGATGGGACAAGGGTGTACAAGAGGACAGGCAGATAAACAAGACTGAGTATGTAGAGAAGGCTCTCCAGACTGATTCTTGTCACTAGAGTCTTGTACACCATTAAAATTCTTAGATATCTTCTCAGATTGTATAAGTGAAAAAGACATTACATAAACTGTCAGCATTTTTCTCCTTTTTCACTTTGAGAACCACCCTTGTGGGACAATTGTAAGGAATTTAGTGGGGTTGGCTTTCATAAGTTTCTGTGGATAGTACTCTAAAAATACAGACACAATAGGAAGCAGTGTTGGGTTTTTCTGGTTTTGTTTTTAAACAGATACAGAATTCTACAAAAGGGATACAATTCTTTTAAAAACTTTATAGGTTACTGTGAGAAACCTTTCAGTTTTCATTGCATTCTGTTCCACTTTCAGTACAAAGGTGGTGCTTGCAGGTATTTTCAGTGGAAGCGAGTATGTGCTTTCAGTTCTCACCAAATCCCATCTGGATTATGTGTTTAATCCACAAAACTTCATGTGACCTGATAACTGCAGGTTGCTTCAGTTTTGCATTCTTAAAGAGTTCGCCACTTTGACAGGGATTGCTATTCCATCCCTACAAGAAATGGCATGCCGCTGCAGCTTCAGGAAGCCTGAGTGTCCAGCTACAAATTCACTGAAAGAATAGTTGAATAAGGAAGTAAGTCATGTCCCTCCATGCTGGTCATCAAGAGTGGGCATCAAAAATTATTATCACCTTTGGCCACCCCAAGCAATAACTCTCTCTGTTCAGCCTCTCTTCTAGATCACAACTGCTGTCTCAATATTAGTGGTAGGATCCTGGTAGTCTGGGATAGCAATAGTCTGGGATAGAAAAAAATGAGTTTTTTCTAGTTTCAGTAAAATTTTGTGACCCGTGAAAACTTGCATGAAATCCAAACCCAGTTACTTTAGTTTCCAGGTTGTATGGAGGTCTGAGGTCAGTTTCTCCTAAAGAACTGGGATGCAGGGTAATGTGTGGTCTCCCACAGAGCTCCAGCACTGGGTCACATAGGAAAGCCCTGGCTCATACCTGTCCCTCCTCAGCTGCCTCTCTTGTTCCCCCTTGGGGTTGCTCAAAATGAACTGACTTACGCAACGACAGCTGACCGAGGTCTCTGTTGGTAAATCCAGTATTACAGGCCTTTGCATAATAGTTCCACGACCGGTCTTTCTCTCCATCTTCCAAGAAATTTGATAGTTAAAGATTATGACACCTCTGCAGAGTGACTTTTCCAGAGCAGTGACCATTCCCTATGAAAGTTTCTTCTGTCACTGCATGTTTACAGTAACTTTGGAAACAATTTCTTCTCTCCCTTTTCACCCACACCAGTTTGGTATTACTAATGTTGCTTCCAAGGTCAAATCTATAGCAGTATTCATTTCATGAGGATCACTAGTAACCTCTTAAACAAATGACCTCATAAATGACACTTTTTGTCAAAGGCTTTTCAGGGAGAACAGCACCATAGACACATATGCACACTGCAGCTGGGGAAAAAAGGCTCTTCTCAGCACTCTTCTTCATGTGTATTTTTTGTAGCCAAAAACTAGAGTGGGAAAGAAAAAGATAACATCTGAGTTGGGATGACCAAAGTACACGGAGAGAACAATTTAGTCTCTTAAAACAATGCAAGAAGTTAGATTCCAGTAGTAATTCAAGTGAAGGCAGGAGACTGGGTCAGATCCAAACATCTATGCAGTCCCAGTGACCCAAGCTATCACATGTGATATACCTCACTTCTTTATTTGCTTGTTTATTCTGAATGACTACAAGGGCACTGGATGTGAAAAAAAGTGGACAATGTCCTGAGTTCAGCTGGAGTGAGTTAGGATATTATCTTTCTGGAGCTTCTCCCCACAGTAATGATGATACCCGTTTTGGGGTTAATTTTCTGTTGAATAAGCACGTCAGGTTTTAAGGCACTGGTCCAGACTGTAAACAAGTCAGTCTCTTTGGAGCCTGCTTTGGCAGCTCTGCTGAGGTTGCTATTTGTATTAAAATATTTGCTAACCTATTCTTCATAAAGCCAGGTATGTTTCCGTGAAAAGGAGAGGCAATGTTGACATCTGTCCTCTTGCCAGCAGCAGCAATCATATTACCTTGTTATCTCAGCTAGCCCTCCCCGATGCTGATGCCCTAAATAAGGGACTGCTGAAATTCTGACCCAGGGCTCATTACGTTTCTGCTCCGCACACAATTCTGAGTATCTGTGTAAAATTCAGTCCCAGCATTTCAGTGGCACCGAGATCAGAAGGAACCTTACTGCTGAGAGAAATCAGTGATAGAAAACTCTGGAATGTAAATTTTAGATGAGCTAGACATTTTCACATGTGGCTGACAAGCAATTTAAAGCACTAAGGAGAGTTCAAGAGGGAGTTAAGTGGTCCACGTAGATATATGGATACTGGAATAATTTGGATGCATTTAGGATACAGGATAGACAAAGAATTCATCTCATCCCTGAGCTGTTTGGGGCTGTGACTGCATTTTGGTTCTCAACTTGTGTTAAGTTTTCTGCAGCAAGTCTGGCCCCAGCTCTAATAGATCATTGTAATGGCTCTGTTCACATGACGAGGTTGGGGAGCGGAAAGAAAACAATCTAAACAATGTAAGACCACCACAATTATTTCAATTGTTTTTATAGTTTACCCATAAAATTGTGGGCACTTTTCAGACATAGAAAATGGCATAGTCTTGGACTTAGATCTTTTAGCCTAAAGTTTTAGCCCAGTGCTTATTCCTTGCACTTTCAATACTCCCACTGATGGCAGTAGCAGATCTAGTTCAGGATTATTATTTATGTTCCAAGATTAAATGAGGCGTCTGCAAGAAGAAAAAGAACCAGCTTCTGAGGACAAAAGGTTGCTGTCCCTTTAGTATAAATGTGAAATCTGAAGATATAATAGATTTTACCTGGTCAAGGGTTAGATCCTTCCATTTGCCATTGGGTAGAATAGCTAGTGATAACTTTGCTTTCCTGTTCTCCATTTCTTTTCTTTTGATATACAGTTCAAAGTCTGATGAAGAAATGTGAAAAATATTTGATGCTGTATACACAAAAGTGGATTTAATTAGTTCACTCTGGTGTTTGATTTTTAAGTGATAGGATACATCTATAAGGCACAGAATTTTGAAATAGGTAAGGTTTTTCAAAGCTGGCATCATCCTGCTCCCACCAAAATGACAGGTTAGGTTTCCTTTCTCTTCAGTAGGAGCAAATATACATGATGAGCATATTTGGGAGCACTCCCTGTCAAGCAGTGAGGACTAAGCATTGCTGCTGGGCAGATCCTGAAGTGATTTATCAGCTGATGAAATTAGATGTGCGTTCACTTTAGTCAGTGCAGCCAGATCAATTTATATCTGACCCTTTGTTCTGGGAATTCCTAGTGACTTATTGATATAACTATGATGGGTTAAGTATACAGGCAAAATTAATTTTGTGGGGAGAAGTGGTATACTTGTAACTCCAACTTATATTGTTGGAAATTCAAACAACCTTCAGGGCATTTCAAATCCTTTTCCCATTTCATACCTGAAGGTTGATCTATTTTTCTAAAGCACGTTTATTTTTTTTGTAATGGTATTAGTTGTACTGATGTGAGATACTATCTTTCTCTGCAAACTTAGTTGTGGGGATTTCTTCAAGATGTGATTGTCTGTCACAGCTTTTTCTCAGGTGTCAGTGTCATACACAGCTGCCTCATTTTTCTCATTCACTAGTGCTGTTAATTTCAGTCCATTTTCTTCTTTCCTTCTCAGTTTTGCCCATTCCCATCCATTAGAGTTCCCTTTTGGTAATCATTATGCTGAATTCCTCTTAATTTTTTTTTCCTTATTTGGTGGTATGAATGGGCTTGCTCCACAAAAGACAAAGTACTCTACAGTATCTTTATTACACCTTTTGGCATTTTTTGATTCTCATGTAATTATAGGCTGAGTTACTTTGATATGGATCTGATCCAGCTTTTGAGTATTTTGTTGGTTTGCATATACTCAGTGTTAAAAATTACTTTTTCATTTTAAAGTGACAAGCTTCCCAGATTTTTCCTATCTTTTTTTTATTAACTTTTCTTGACAGGAGGTCAGGTCAGGTGTTTTGCCACCTCTGCTGCTTCTCTCATCTAACGTTGAAACTGACTTTTACAGAGGCTGTTTTTCTTATCTTTGAGCTTTCAGAGTAAGGTCTGTATGTGAGGTAGTTTTCTTTTTTTCCTTCTCTGTCTTCTTTGCTGTCTCTGCTTCTTGTCTTTTGGTTTGGCTTTGGCTTTTGTCTTTCTGCTTTTTTGGCTCAGACATTCAGTAGTAGAGGCACAGTTATTGTGAGCTGGCTGAGAGAAAATACAAGATGGAGAAGCTCTTCCATAATTTAGTTTGATGCAAGATCTTCCATTTTAAGGTTGATTTTGAACCCCACCCTGACTTTGTCAGGCTGAAATTAATCCACCTGAAACTGCACAGGGAAACTTCTATGTCAGACTACAATTTTCCAGGAAAACGTGACTGATGCTAGGCAAAATATTTGGGAGATAGAAAGATATTTTACAAAGTGGGATGATCTCACTTTTTGGATAATTTCCTGATGTTTATTTTAAAGAAATGTCATGACTCAAAACTATCTTGACCGAGAAACTCCAAACTTGGGTTACTTTATTGTCCCTGGCAAGAATTGGTACTTTGGACTCGGTTTGGAAGGTGGAGGAGGGGGAGTGTTTATAATTTAGATATTACTTACAACAACCTCTACATACACTAGAAACACATCAGCTCTCCAAATACCACATTCTGGCTTGTGCATTGTTTATAAACCACAGACCCAGGAGCCTTTGTGCTGTTTGACCAGTGTGCAGCACTACACACTCCTTTGGAAGCACATAGCCAGAGGCTACCAGATGCCTGAACAGTTGCTATTATATCCATTGAGCAGGATGTAAGAAGCACTCAGTTTGAAGCATCTTCTGATCTCCACAGGAGTTTCTACAGAGTCTGTCAACTTCCTGGGCATCCTTAGGATTGTGCTGGCTGAGAAGACCCCTCAGTGCCTCCCAAACGTGAGGTCTCAATGAACCCTCCTCCTAGCCTACTGCTTGACTGGGAGTAGTTCCCTGCATTAACTGTGGCTTTTAGGAAGCACTCACATGTTTCTCTTAAGCCCTAGAATGCTGAAATACGGACATTCTCTAACCTAGAATTGAGTCCAAGGAAAAAAGACTAGTTGAAAGGGGATGTGGAAGTACCTGTGGATGAGAGGATAATCCTGAAATAATGTCATTACCTGAACTGCTCAGGTACTGCCAAATAAACATATGAAAAGTACAGAATTACCGCAAGCTGGACCTAAACATCTTGATAGAGAAAATGACTTTGTTATGCCTGAATTTTAGTACATTCAAAGACAGCTTATTCTGCCATGGAAGGTCTGCACAGCCTCTGAATATTCTGGTCCATATTTCCTGGAGTCCCAAGCCTGCTTTTTGTGTTCTTCTGCTCTTAATAAAACTGATGTAGGTCAGGCAAGTACTTTATTAACTGGTATTACTATGGCACATACTAGGACATCTTAGGAGTGAATTTTGAGTGAGCTGTGATTCCACTGAAACGTGGAGGTGGCAGACTTGGCCTCCAGCTGCAGATGAGTGCCAGCAGGGCAGTTCTGGTCATGGGAGCAGGAAATTCAGCAGAGGCTGCAAAACTCTCCCAAGATGGGCAAATTAGCCCTTACTAAGCTCCCTGCTGGCACAGTGAGTCAGCTACCGGTGTGCAAGCAAGGCAGCTTAGGTTAGATAAGTTTACATTGCAAAACCATTCCATCTGCCACGTAGAGAAATGTTGAAACATTTTGAAATTCCTCTAATAGCAGTACCTTTATTCATTACGAGTCTGGGAAATTGTACCACCTAGTAAAACCATAGTCCAGACTTATTCCGTGTGCAAATAGTCACAGTAATTAATCCAAACGAGTGCAATCAAATCCGTTTCCAAAAAAAGACCACACACCTCCAAGATACCAGTTTCAGTGCTTCTCTTTCGAACATCCCGGTGGTCAGGGGAAAGTAGTGAAGCTGAAACGCTTCTTTCTGAAATCCTCCGTAGAGCAGTGCACTGACAAGGAAAAGTCGTCCTGTTCTGAAATGCATGCATTTTGCTATTTTGGACCCAAGACCTCTGTTCCACTCTGCAGGAATGAGAAACAAATTTATTACCTTAGTGAAAGGGGCAGTGGCTGCCTCTTCAGTGGAGACCTTGTGTACTCCAGTGATTAGATTTGGGATAAGTTGTCCAGGCAAAAGATAAATGGAGCTAATAAATTTAAGTGCATCTTCTGAGAAGCTCAAACTACCTTTTGCCCTGGAAGGGGGAAATTTTGACTGGTTAGGATTTTCTAGAACACAATATTTCCTTCATTAAGAACACTTCCTTCAAAATCAGTCTCAACTGTGTTTGCTGTCTGTTTCAAGCAACAACAGAAACACTTTGGGGATAAAGGATAATTTTCTAGAGAATGCTTTGGTAAAACGAGGGGTCTCTAGCCAAATACGACAATTATCAGCATAGTTCCTTGTGTGCTTCACAGTTAAGTAATCTTACTGAAAGTTCAAAGGATTGGATTAAATTCCTCTTGGATTTCCTGTGATAATCTCAGTTGGATCATCTGCTCCTACATGCTAGAGTTCAACGACGTCTGAATCTGTTAAGGAAAAATGACATTTATTAGACACAACTTTCTTTTACAAACCTTCCTCATCTGACTGGGACAACATATGCTATTTAAAGGGCTGTCTTGCAGCTAATGAGAATGTTGCATAGATAACCAAAAAATGATGTCAGATGGGAAATAATGAACTCCATTAGCCCTTTATAATTTTAAAAAAAAAAAAAAAAAAGGTGTTTTTGGACTTGGTTTCTCTCTTCATGTGCTAGAGTCCATTTAATTTATACTGCAGTTTCAGGGGGGGTTTAGGAAAGGTTGAATTATCCTGCCTTGCATTACTGCATGACAAGTAGTTTAGTGAACATTAAAGATCAGAATCCTTGGATATAGACTTGTATTTCAGGAGATGTGGTTTGTGAGTATTGAAGGACAAAACATCAATCAAATGGATTTCTTTTGGGCAGAAGAATTATTCTTTGAACTTACTCTTTGTATATTTATTGGCAACGCCCATTAGCTATTTTTAAGGACACCTACACTTTGGAAAGGATGCTTGTATGTTTGTTGTGTTAAAATCTAAGTGGGCAAATACTAAATGTTCAGCTGATAGAGACTAACATAACACCACTGATATTAAATTTGCTCAGCTAGTTATCTCTTCTGGTGAAGTAATTGGAAATTCTCCTGTCAACTTTGAAGGATCAGGTTTTGCTCTTTTAAATGTTCAAACAACTATATTTAGGAATTGTGATGCTGGTGAGTGCTTTGAATTCATGTGATAAAGAAAGTTTGTTATTTGTTGCTCCGTGTGGTGAGAATGCATACACTGTTATTTTGTTCGGATTAATCTATTTTTATAGAGTACTTCAGGAGAAATACATAACTTTGTATAGTTTAGTCTTTAAGTTAAGCAAGTGTAGTGACCTCTTTTGGGCTAGATCTTAGTTTCTCTATTTCTAATGCAGAATTTCTCTCACAAAAATTTACCTGTGTGACAGAGGCAAGGTTGCTAATTCTGCCTATTAACATATATGGATTTTACTTGAGCATGCTTAAATGACTGATAGTGATCTGTGTCATGACACAAATACTAGTATGGAAGGAAGTTTGTGCTGCCTTCCCTGAAAGAATGCCTTTGCTGATTTTTATAGGATTCATCCAAAACTCAGTAAGAGAACTCTTCAGTGCCGTTAGAGAGGCAGAAATATTTCCAAGAAAAAGGAAAAATTGAAAATCTGCATTTTCAGCAGTGACTATTACTGGTTGTTCCTCATTTTCAATGTTCACAAACAGAGAATTGAAAGGAAAATTTGGAAGAAAATCCAAATGAAAAGGGGCCCCAGTTTTCTGCTTCTCAGACTCCTCTTTTGAAGTGCCTCCACCCAGGCAACTGAAGCACTAATCATTTTAGAACTCTCAATCTCATTCTTCTCTTTTCCTCATCTTTTTCTCTTTTCCTCTTCTCTTTTCTATTAAGGTCAAATCCTGCTTCTCCTGATGCCAATAATAAAACTCCCATTGATTTCAACATCAGCAGGAAATATGCAGTTTGTTATTTACCACAACCACCACAATGAATCTCTGGGAAGAATTCATTTATATTCGTTCCAACAATGCCATGAAAAATGGGCTCTTGCTATTTTATCACATCCAAACTGTTGCTCTAACTCTAACATCCTAGCTGTTGCTAACAAGTCAGTGATGATTTGTAAACCAACAATTTATGGTAACCACATTCCATCCCCATTATGATGTGTGGTTTGGAAATGGAAAAGTAATCAAGACCTCCTGTTAAGAGGCTTTATTTCAGTTGAGGGTTTCTGTAAATAAAAGCATTTTGAAAGGATCATTGCTATATGATTCTAACTCCAAATTGTTCATTTGATCGAGACCCCGTCTATGCTTCAAATTCCTACCAGGCTCTGTCGTCAGGAGTGTGAGATCCCCAACAGTGGCATGAGCATACTGGCAAAACTGTTTTTATCAGTTACAAGTATTTTCACTCAACTGGATAGTTTCACTAGACTGGAACAGCAATTCCATTTCTTGGAGACAGCTATTGCCATTCCTTGGAATACTTTGTAATACTTTATCAGCACACTATAAGGGTACTCTGACATAAATAAAGGCCTCCTACTACAGTTACAGTAAGAGATGAAGGACTGCAGTCAGACCCATGGTATGTAGTGATGCCCTGGGGAACGAAGAGCCTGCGTAGTTTGTGCAACACTTTGTCTTGGTTGTAAGGATTGTGGGCAGTCACTATGACACTGAGGAGGACTTTCCAGCACTTTGATGGGAGACCACCTAGAATTACTGGTAAATAAACTCAAACAAGGGAATTTTGTTGCAGTACTAGGTTCTGGTACCAGCCAGGTTGAAAACCTTCTTTTTATCTCTTTGGCACTAACACACCATGTCCTCTCAACCCTGTGTAGGAAGCCCAGCAGCCTGGCTTGGAGGCTAGCGACACTTTGTTTGGTGACCTGTTGAAAGAGAGAGCAATTTAGGCAGTCTAGAGAGTGCCCTACTAATCAGCCCTAACTATTATATGCTGTGATGATAGAGGCCACGCTAATTGGGAGATAAAGCTCTCTTCCTACTTCTTCCTCTCCAGCAAAAATCACTGCTTGATTAAGTTACACATCTCAGAATTGAGCACAATTCACTGGGGGTAGGATGTCACCTTAAGGGTTTTGCTCTGATTTTCTATTGAACAAAAGACTGACTACTAAAAATCACTCTTAAAATTTACTTTTATTTTGTGACCTAATTCTATGAAGATGATTTGAGCATGTATGAATCCTCATGAGGTGTTCATTAGCTTGGCTGTATTTCAGTAACGGTGTGGAAATGAATATATATTTTGTTATTAAGTAACTTTATAAGTAGTTATCTCTGTAACATTAAGGTGAATTAGATGGTTTAAAGGAAATTTTACCTCATTTAGTACAACAGACTGAAAAATAAGATACAAATCCTGGCAGGAGAACTTGTTCACCATCAGAAACTAAGCACAGGTCCATGATAAAATGGGTTCATGGGCTTAGCTCTGGTTTAATGTGTTTCTCCCCACTCCTGATCCTCTCCTGTAAGTAGAATGTCTGCTTGTTTATGACGGCACAACAGTTCACAAACCTGCGTTGGAGTGCTGGAATTTCGTTAAGGAAAAGCATTTTGTATAATGGAGGGAATAATAATGGCAAAGTAGTTTCCTGATCTGTCATAGTTATGCTGCCAGGTGTGGTGGGTAGCAGTGAGTGTAGAAAGTCAGAGAAGGTTTTAGACGGGACTATCTGAAACCAGTAGTAGTAGTGCCAAGGAAAATACTGTCACTTAAACTAGTTTTAGAAAAGAGCTGAAGTATTTCACTAGAGAGATGCCCAGCGTATTGCCCTACAAGCTGCTAGACATGGATTCTGGTGGGCCTTGAAAGGACATTCTGTCACACTCTGCAACCACTCAAGTGTGATGATAGGGACCGCTGCAGCCCAGACTGCTTCATCCCCCTGGAGCAGCATTTGATAATATCTGGCCTCCCTAGCTCTGGAAACGAGTCAAAATCTCAAAGCTGGGTTACATGATTTTATCCCTATCACTCATTCTTTCCACACAGCCCTTTGGGGCATGGAATAGATAGCTCTTCTTTATTCTCAAATATTTATCCTCACGGATATATTAGGCCTTTGGCATAATATATCACGCTGTTCTTTAGAAAATCAGTGAAAAGGAAGAAAATTGCCCACATTTTTCCAGTAGCAGGAGTGTGTCAGGTAAGAGGGCAGGAGCTCAGCCAAGCCCCATGTTTACATTAAGCTGATGCTGCGCTACCACCTTGTGGGCAAAAGGTAAATAGCGCTGAGCTGCTCGACACGCCGGGACAGGCTCCTGGGGAGCAAACACGGCACTGGCTGGGCAGGTGACCGTGGGTGGTCTGCTCGATAAGGACAGCACAGTCTGAATCCTCCAGGCTGAGACAGTTCGGGATCTGGGCAGCCAAGAGAAGCCGAGCAGATTGTGAAAATCTGCTGGAGCTCTGAAGTGTGACAGCAGGTGAAGGGTACCCTTCAACGGGATGTGACAGCCTGATATTCCTCTAAGATATAAAGAGAAGCAAGTAGGATGAAATCATGTTCCTATTATACTAGAGTACCAATGGCTTTATATAAGTAACTCTTCTGATTTGCCTGCTCCTAACCACAATCCTCAGAGCTACTTACAAGTTCCTTGACTGGCTTCCACCTGCTAACTCCACTGACAAGTCCCTTGGCAGTGTGTTGCCTTGGAGTACCAACACGTCCGTGATCATCTCTCCACTTTCCAGGATTACTGCAGCTCTCTTGAATTTCAGTGCTGTGCCTTCAGGGAAGAATAGAAATAAGAAAGCCACCTAAAAGTCAAGTTACTGAATATGTTATTAATAAGAATATGACTGGTAGCCTCTTCATTCCATCATGATTTAGTACCCCATGGCATGTAACAGATTCCAAGAGAAAATGTATTCAAAACAGTATCTTCCTTTTCCCTAAAACTGAAGGAATCCCCCTGCACATCTGAGACTCTGCACAATCAGAGGTACTGTCTGATGTGCCTCCTCACACGTAACTACAGAGGGATTTGAAAAACAAATATTTCTCTGACATCTGTTACATGCCAAAGACTTCTCTGGAATTGTTCAAGGAATCACTGGACCTGGCACTTAGTGCTGTGCTTTAATTGATAGGGTGACAGCTGGTCAAAGGTTGGATCTTGGAGGTCTTTACCAATTTTAATGATTCTATGACTCTGTGATTAGCTGAAGGTGAAAACATTTGAGGAACTGAGCCTCCTGTTTGTCAGCAGGTCAGAGTTCCAGATTTATACCGATGCCGAATTCTGGGACGGGATGTGATGCAAAATCTTACTGAGGATTTCCACATCCAGAGAACCTGTCCAATGAGCCCAGATAATTTGATATTACAGAACAAACATTTCTCAATTGCTCTTCATTTTGAGCAGTCCTCTTCGTGTCATAAATTAGGTGTCTGCTGGAGTAAGCATGTGAACTTGGGTCTCTAACGCGACTACAGGTTGTCTTAGTAGAAAGCAGTAAAATTCTTTCTACTTTCCTTCTGTCTCACCTCCCCCATCCTCTACATTTTCATAATACAGTTTGAGCATTTTGTCCAGGATTGCCTCTTCCAAGCTCAAGAATGATCCATCCTGACAGACAGGAAGCCAAGGAAAGATGGCAGGAGGCCTGCATGGATGAAACAGGAGCTCCAGACAAACCTCAAACACAAAAAAAGAAACATGCAAGAGGTGGAATTAGTTTCAGATCTCCCATAAGGAATATAGACACATTATGTCACGCAAGGATGAGGTTAGGAAAACGAAAACCCAGCTGGAGTTGAATCTGGTGAGGGATGTAAAGGAAAACAGGAAGGAGTGTATTTACAGGAAAAGAGAAAAGGAAGGGGGGGGGTGTGGAACGTAGGCTTGCTGCTGAATGAGACCATGGTTTTCCATGGACTGATGAACTCACTGAATTCTTGGCTGGAGATATGGGACAACCAAAATCTTGGTGAAACACTGTACCTGATGATGATTAGCCCCAGGCACCAGTGCAGGCCAGGGAGATCCCCCAGCTGCAGAGCAGCTTGGCAGAAAGGGCCTGATGGCCTGAGAGTGCTGGTGGACAACAAATTGACCATAAGCCAGGAATCTGCCCTTGAAGCAAAGATGGCCAACAGCACCATGGATGGCATTAAGAAGACCATTGCAGGCAGATGGAGTTAGGTGAACTTTCCTCTGTGCTCACCACTGCTGAAACCTCTGGAGTGCTGCAGCCACAAGGATAAGGACAAAGATCTACAGGGGCAAGTCTAATGAAGGAACATGAAGATTACCCATGGACTGGAGCATGTGACATACAGGAAGACACTAAGAAGGTTGGAAATGTTTTCAGCCTAGGAAAGAAAAGGCTCAGTGGGACCTGAAGAATCTGTATAAATACCTGATGGAGACAGTAAAGAAGGTAGAGAGAATATTCTCAGCAGTATGCCGTGAAAAGAGTCAAGACAATGGCCACAAAATCAATACATGAAATTCTATTCAAATTTTAAAACCTTTTTTTTTTAATTATTGTGAATGGTCAAATGCTAAAACAGGTTTCCCTGAGAGTTTGTGTAGTCTCGATCCTGGGAGATATTCAAAGCCTGACTAGACACAATACTGAGCAACATGCTCTAGCTGACCTCTCTGTGTAGAGTGTTGGAGAAGACAACCTCAAAGAGGTCCCTTCCAAACTCCATGATTCTGTACAGTAACATATTTATTATTCCAGGCACAGTTCTGATAGGACCAATCCTTCTATGTACAACCTCGTTTTCCTTTTTTGGCAGAGAGATGAGAAACATTTCTATCTTTTGATTTCTGCTTTCAGGATAACATTCAGCCCACTGTTATTGTGGGACATGAGCAAGTCCTCACACCCTCTTCAGCAATTTTGCCTGCCCTACTTCTCCTGTTGCTCAAGGAAACTTACTGACTCACCTCTAGCCCCAGCTTCTTTCTTACAAGGACATGGAAAAGACCAAAGTATATATTATCTTTTTGTGTGGTGTAAGCACAGGATATGCCTGAGGCGTGAAGAACAGTGTGTGCTTTGCAGGCGCTCTTTCACTCCAGCTCTGTGTGAGCGTGGTCCTTTAATTCAGGACTAGATCACTCACCCCTTACTCTGCCTTAAGCACAGCAACATTGCTGGTGAGAACTATCACGTATCCAGGACTCTCTCCCATTTTCTCATACCTGCTGACCTTTTGCTTCTCTCTTCCCCTGACCAATAGTGTGAAATAGCAGAGCTGCTGTGGAGTAACAGGTTGCGTACTACAGATCTTAATCTTGAAGATGTGCTAATTTCATCTACCAAGATCTTGTTAGTGAAAGATTTTCATGTCATGCTCAAAATAACTCCTTTACTGAGGGTGGAAGTCTGTTAATGTGACAAATGCTGAACCTGTCTCTCTGGAGAGAAATTGCTAGCAGAAGACTGTGATGGTGTTGTGGGAGGAATTCAGTGTAAAACAGTTCTTGATGGTTTTTGTTGGTGCCCTCAGCCACAGGAGTACATTCTTCCTCACTTATATGAGTGGGGCGCCATATGTAAAAAAGAATCTTTTCTTGCTCCATGTTTCTTAAAGGATACAATTTGTCTTGTTCTGTACTGCACACAAATATAAACAGGAATTCACAATCTCAAAGCTGTTATATTAGAAAGCAAAAGACCTGAACTTCCTTTCCTGAATTCTCAGGCAACATAGTACACCATTTAGCATAGCCTGAGACAGCTCTTCCGAAATTCTGTTGTAATACCACTTTTTTATCAGCTTAAGATACAGAACTAGGCCATCTGTGGGAATCAAATGGGGCCCCACAGTCCTCTGTAATAATTTTAGTGTCTTCAACTGTTAGTCAACACTCAAAGTCTTCGGTAAACTTCTTGAATGTGAGGAAGAATTTGCAGAAGTTAATCAGGAAAGTCTTCGTACAGCCCATCTTTTCCATTTAAGTAGTAAAGAGTGATGTGTTCTCTAGATTTCTGTATAATGACATCATTGCTTCTTTGCTTCATGTTTTCAGTCCAGTTCTTAGACAAATAGAGATGTCAAGGCAATAGGAAGTCAATTTTCTCCACGTAAATTTTTTTAAAGTCTATCTTTAGCTCCATTTAACTGAGTAATATAGTCATACAGAAACTAATGATGTATCACAAAGTACAGAGAAATAGTGCTTGAATGTCTTGCCCACATCACAGACAGGCAGTATCAGCAGAAAGCCAGTCCCTTATTAGTGATGGGGTGGAACTATTCCCAAACTGTGTATGCACATGACAGCAATATTGGATGATACATTTGTAACAGAAAACCCACTCTGGTAACCTTTAATTTGTTTCCTGCCCAAGGATAAAGATTATAACTGGAGGAAAGTTACTAAGCAACAGTGGCTAGCACGTTTCATTTACAACACTCCTTCCTCCTCAACCTCCCTGTAGCTCACACAGTATTTCACAAAGGGGCTAAACCTCAGATTCAGTTGCAAAGCCTGCCTGTGTAGGACACTAGAGACACAGGAATCGAGTTAAATAATTTTGTTTACTCAGATTTAAACCAAGAAATATGAACTAATTCAAGAGTCAGAACCAAATTGAAATGTCTGAAATACAAGAATTAAACACTGTACAAAATTTATATCATCATCCAACACACATTCCATTTCTAACCCATCAGTTTTGGGATTCATTCAGGAAATACTTAAAACCAGGCCTTTTTTTTCCCCTTTTTTTCCCTTTTTTTCCTTTTTTTCTTTCTTTTTTTTTTTTACAGGTTCTGTTGAGACTGTTCCTAACAGACTTGTAGAAAACACAATATTGATCATCTGTGTCATCTTGTGAGATGTTATTGAAAGACAGCATTTGTTAATTAACAGATTAATAGATATTTTCCTTCTATGAATTAATTTTAATTGCCTATTTGTATCAGAGTATCTAAAGTGTGCCAGTCTACCACTTCAAGAATATTTCATAATACTGACAGTTGGGGGTTTTCTTTCTCTGTCAGTAAATATAAGAGTGCAGTACTAAATGCTGCACAGTGATATGACTGTAAATGAGTCCTTTATTTTTACTTCCACATTGTAGCTATTAGCCTACTCAACAGAAATTTAGCTGTTGATTCTGAGTCTGCAAGTGAGATCAGTCAAACTGGCTTCGCTAAAGCCAGCAGTACACCCTGTTTTATTGCACACCATGCCAAACTCCACAACTTCAGCAACATCTGAAATAGACCACATCACTGTAAATGGCATCCAAAATTGTTATAAGGCAGGATTCTTCTAGTTACTGTGCCTGACAAGCATTAGGTGCTATATTTTATATTTAGATGTTTACATTTAAGTCTAACATGGTTAATGTTGTGAAAGATGTACCTTGAAGATTAGTACCACTGGTTGTGGATGGGAGTAGAGATTTGTTTTGGATGCATCAGATGGTAGCTGTTACCTTCTTTACCTAAGTGTAACCATTTTTACAGGTCTTAATTGCCTTCATCCAGGGCCAGGTTTAAGTTTAAGAGTGTACATGTCTTGCTCAAGTTCTACCCAAAACTCTGGGAAAATAATCTTGAGCTTTCTCGTGTTCAATGAGCTAATTTTCCCCATTTGCACGCACAAATCAAAGGGGTTGATATATAACATTTTAAACTAATGGAAATAAGAAAGCTCTTGACAAAACAATTGAACAGGGTAAAACACAGCACCTAGCACATAGTTATAGCAACAATAATTTTACAGTCTTCTGCTGAGAGGGCAGTGCTCGGCCAGCTGCTCACTTTTCCTTCCTACAGCAGCCTTCACTTAAAATTTAGGACTGCTCTCTCTTGCAAGGCCCGGTCAGCTTCAGCTTTCATAGACTTGTAGAACCATAGAATTGTCAAGGTTTGAAGAGACCATCAAGATGATCCAGTCCCACTGTCCATCTAGCACTACCACTGTAACTCCTGAATGATTAAACCACATCTCTTAGTGCCAGATCAAAATACTTCTTGAACACCTCCAGGAATGGTGACTCCATCACCTTCCTGGGCAACTTATTCCAATGCCTGACCACCATAGCAGGCAACAAATTTTTCTGAAATCTAACCTGAATCTCTCCCGTCTCAGCTTTAGGCCATTTCCTCTTGTCCTCTCACTGCAGGCACAGCAGAAGAGACTGACCCCCACCTCCCTACACCCTCCTTTCAGGGAGTTGTAGAGAGCGATGAGGTCCCCCCAAGCCTCCTCTTCTTGAGGCTAAACAAACCCATCTCCCTCAGCTGTTCCTTGTAAGACAATTTCTAAACCCTTCGTGAGACTTTTTGCCCTTCTCTGGTGTGTTATTTTCCACACACCACAACTCTTTTCTAAAGACCTCTCTTTCTGCTCTCTAACTTTTGTATCCCATGTCAAAAGTAAATGCCTTAGAAAAGGCTAACACTCCTCAGGCATGGTTTAAAAGTCTTATGTGACCTTGACTCCTCCACACTCTCACAGGTACAAAATTTCCTCTTTTATGCTAAAAAGCTGCCTTTCAGACAGAAATGTTTCTCTAATATAATGAAACAACATAAGCAAAGCAAGCATGTTTCAGGCATATCTACTGGTCCTTTCTTTTCCTCACCCCTTTGCTCTGCCAGTTGTCAGCCTTTCTGCTCCTGTTCTCATCTGTCTTTCTTTCTCCTGGAAAATTAGTGTGGTGGGAGAGGGTGCCAGAGATTTGCTTTCACTTTGGGCCTCAGCCACCAGCTTTACCCAAACCTAATGTATATTTGACATGATACAGCCAATAACCCTTTCTGCCAACCTCTGATCATGTGCCAGCTGAAGAATGCTGCAAAGTAATGTCTTCTGACTAAATCTCAAAGCCCACGTATAAACTCCTGATTAGTGGTGGGTGAGATTACTGGGGATGTGTGTATATACCCCACTGTTTCTATGCCAACTGGAATTTCTCCATACTGTAGGATATCTACGGAAGCAGGCTCCAGAGAACCTTCTGTTTTTGCAGTAGGTGCGTAAGGCAAAGCTGCTGCAGGGTTTTTCCTGGTATCCTCATTTGCTTGACTCAAGAAGTCGTGTAACACTTCTGTGCACGGTTAATTGGTGGCCATGATTTACTGGGGCAATTATGGCATTTCAGTGATGGGTGTAAGGACATCTTCATATGTGGATTGTACACACTGGAAGAATTTAATGTTGTAGGTTTCTTTGGGAATACACTATCTTTTCCATGGAAGCTTGATTTGTTTTCTTCTTTCGTCGTGGATCAGCAGAGACAAAGAAGATTGAGGGTAATGAAGTTTCCTTTCTTGGAAGGTCTTTTTCTTTTTTCTTTTATTTTCTTTTCTTTCTCTACTCATGCCTCCTTCCCTTCACCCCCACCCCAGCATTTCTTGAAATGGTTAAGAAAGGTTTATATTCACCAGGTAGTACAAAGATCAAAATGCTAAGGGAACCAGAGGGAAGTGATTTAGAAGGTCTTTCTGAGGATGACAGCTCTGCCTTGTAATACAATACTATTTCTCATGGGAGTGGGTGGGAGGCCAGCCTAAATTTCCTCTTCCTGTCCTGCCAAATTCCCCAAATTGCATAACTGTGTATTCTCCTTACACAGTGGTACCCTTGGCATCCCTAGCAAATCTGCAGGGAAGCAGTGAAGCAGCTGGAGGCTTGAAGGTGGACCAAATCTGGTAGAGGACAGACTTGGTTAGCCAGAAAACAAAACAAACCCAAACCCACAAACTGAATTTACTAACTCTCCCATGTATAACAGAACAGCACAATACAGATTTAATAACATACACTATTTTGTTCTAAATGCACTCCATCTAGGAAAAATAAGTTTATCGGGATAAGCAAAGGGCCCATGGGGAGTTCATCAGTTCAGTTTCAAATCACAAGATGTGTTTTACTTGGCTTTGGAACCTTCTTGTGCAAGATTAATATGAAACTGCTGAAATGCAAACTGACAAAAAGACATATTTTTACTGGTTGGTGCTTTTTCCTCTGTGCCATTATTTTAATCAGGAGGCCCCATCACTGCCTTTCCCATCACTGCTGCCTTAGACTGACAGGAGGATGAGGTACTTGTTGGCTTCTGTGAGGAAATGAAGGAATGACTATTGGAAGAGAAGAATAACCAGTGTAACTCATAAGGATGTAACCCTGAAGGCTTTTGTTTTGTCACTACACTGAATCAAAAGAAAAGAATTTGGACCTCTTCGGAGGGGAGTGTCAAACATGGCTAGCCTGGGGTAGGTTCTGCCTAAGTAAGGAGGGAACAATTTACCTCCTTTGGAAAAACATTTACGCATCTTAAAAGTTCAGGTAGCCAAATCCATTACTTTTGTAGCTTCACCAAGTTTCACTGCAGCCTACCCTAGCCATGCATGCCAGCTGACTATCACTAAGACAAGGAAAAAGCAAGTACACCCACGGTGGTTTGGATAATCTTGCTCTTATTGCCTGTGTGCAGCACCTTAAACAGGCTCAGTGCTGTCGCTGGGATTGCTTGAGAGGCTGGGTACTACTCAGCGTGTGTAAGGGTGGGAGAATCTGGCTCCAAAATGGTTTCTTTTTCTCTCCTTGCTACAGGAACTGGAAAAGACAAGGGTGTGTGGGCGGGCCTGGAGTCCCTCCAAAGAAAGTGTGAGGCCGTGGGCAAAACAAATCCATCAGGTCTCCGATTTCTTCCAAATATAGGTCTGTTCTGAGTAATAGCCAAACTCAAGTCTAAATTCCACATTCAACCGTTTCAGAGGGAATACTTGAAAAAGACCCTGTGGCCCAGAGAGTCCGTCTATAGAAAATATTTTGATAGCTCTTCCGCTCTGGCATTATCTTCCACTTAGAAAGAAAGAAAAGGAAAACACACAGAATTGGAGCACATGATTCAATTTTCACTGTAAAAGAACTGATTGATGAAAATAATACTTCTGAAAACAATCTGTTGTGAGCTATCAAATATTTTTGCCTATGCACCAATTGGCAGGAAGCAGACAGATAAATTATTACAATATGTAAGGAAACAAATTGCTCTGAGGAGGAATGGTATTTGTGTGTGTGTGTTTATGAGCAGGATAAGTAGAATTAAACCCATAAAAGCATGCTGAGAGATCATCTTCCATCACAGCAGAAATATACTGGAAGCAAAGGAATGCACTTCAGCTCTGTCCCTGGCTGATTTTCTAGCAAAACAGGGTTTATGATATGCAAGTGTTCTCCTGGAATAGAATTTAAAAAAAAATTAAAATAAAAAAGGAGCTTGGGATGTTCTCGCTGTTGAGAGGAAGGGGGTCCTCATAGCCCTTTTTGCCAAGATAATTCCAAATTTTTCAGGCATTACCACATTTTAATAAAATGGAGCAGTTGCAGCAGCTCCCCAGACCCTGAATATTACTGCCCATGGGAAAACTTTCTGAAGTGCTGTAGACGTGAAGGTTTAAGAGACAGCTATTCTATTGACTTTCAATAAGACAGTTTCTATAGAGCTTGAAAAGTGGAGAAATTACAGTGAGATAAGGTCTGTATGAAATATCAGCCTGTGGATTGCTCTGTAGTGACTGTCTGTGTGCATGTTCCTGTCCCACAGTAAGCAGTTCAGGCAGAGGTGGTGAGTCCTTTTCCCATTAACGTCTTTTCCATCAAGAGCCAAACCACCTCATATTTTCCTCAGCACTCAGACCCCGTACACTGGCAGCTGGTGGGTAGCAGTGGATGAGGCTGCCACATGCTAAATACACTTTTGAATAAATAAGTAGAGCTTCTAAGCAGCACAGGATAAATCTACCTTTACGCTTGCGGGTAACTATGACCCAACTTGAGCTATGAGATCCATGTTTTCCCTGTTATGCCATGCCTGTAACCTGCACTGACCCCATCTGCTTGCACTGCTGCTAAGAGCAGAGGGAACCCTTCTGGTCTTGGGCATCATCTTCTTCTCCGGAACTGTCCTCTATTTGTGCGTAGTAGAGGAGGGAAGGGGATGTGAACAGCATGAAAGTCTGGAATAGGCAATTATAAGCCTGGTTCTGGGAAACATGACTTGTGGAGTGTAAATAAATTTCAGGCACATCTCAGAGAGGGGTTGGAGAGGGAGACAAGATGAGTTGGAGAACATATCAGATATTTGTTCCATAGCAAGGCCAAACAGCTGCTAGTGGTTGATCTTAGGTTTTCCACTAGATATTCTATAGGTTTGGCCTTTTGATTATTACTACAATCATCATGATACCAATAAGAAGCAAAGATTTCTAAAGGTATCCAGGAGAATCTGAATTCCATGAAAAAAGTAGTGGAAGCCTATTTGCTAAAGGCTTCTTTGCAAATCTTTCCTGACACAAGAATTTCTTTCACAGAATTTAAGTTTCCCATTCAAATTAAGCATCCTTGTATGTGACAGGGCCAGAGCATCTTGGGCCTTTTATTTTCTGCCTTTTTTTAAATCAAGATACAACTATTCTGTGATCTTAAATGTGACAAGAAATTATTTTGTCATATTTGAAGGCTACTGAATAAGATGAGTACTTAAACAGTGAGCAGAAGTTCTCCTCTTACAAACTCTTCTATTTGCATATTTTAAGGGGACCATTCATAGTTTGTGGGCAATAGCTGGTGCTAACTGCTAGCAGCAAGGAGCTAGCTGCAAGGACTGCTAACTCTAGGCAGCTAGCCAGCCTAAGAAGTTGTGATCATGTCATTGAGGCAGCAAGTAAAACACTGTGTGGATGAAAAGTTACTCTGCTATTTTGTGACAGATAACTTGAAAAGGTGACAGGGGAAGGAAAACAACCTGTAAGAGTCCTGTAACACTACAAACAGATGTATCTCGTATCACCCACCAAAAATTGGAGTAAGTTGGTCTTGTTTGTTGTTGAAACATTCTAAGCAGGAGCTCATTAGTTTGTCTAAGTCAACAGCCTAAATTACAGTGAAAAGATTATCTGAACTGAGCTGGTTTGTGCAATTAAGATTTCTGCCTGCGAGCACATCTTCATCACTAAGCCTTTATGTGCTAGCACCACCTACAGGTATCTAGGTGACAGGTGAGATGTATTCCTGTGGTTTTAAGAGAGGTTTTCAAGGGCCAAGCAGAGGTTTTTCAGTTCCTCTTTTATCTGGTGAAGTGCCCTCTTGACTTTCTGTGGCGTGTTCAAAACCTCTATGCTGCTGGTGAAGGGGTCATAGCGCAGAGCAAAAGGCTTCTTGATCTTCATTGCGTAGTTCCTGTGGGGAGACAGGACAGAGCTTCTAGTTCAAAAGGCACTTCCTTAAGCGCAAAACCTGCAGGACCTAATTTCTCAGTTTGAATTCATGGCCTTACTGGGGAGCCGAGGCTGCTGTGACACCTCCTCACTGCTTCTCCTGAGCTTTGCCTGGTGCAGTACATCCCACCCATGCCTGAACCACTTGTGGCCCCAAAGATCTGCAGTGCCTCATCTCAGCCTGGCTGGCTTAGACCCATCTGTGCTCTCACAGCTCTGAGTTCACACAATTCAGAGTTATTACAACCACAAGCTGAGGAATGCAGGAGCACAGCATGTCTGCCACCTTCACTTCCAAGGAATAACCTGGAGCAGCTCTTTCTCTGTAATATTCTAAAAATCTGTTGATACTAGGCATCCTGGGCTATTTTTCTGTCTCTATTAAAAGAAAAAACATGCTTGCTTGCCATTTTTTGACAATATTTCCATTAAGTACACGCTGGTAGGAACCTCCTGTGCTGATATTGCCTTATGTTTTCCATGCTGACAGATTCTTGTAACTTCAGTCATTTTGAGCAGCCTTGGCTGTGCCACTGCCTTGAAAAAACGTATGAAAAAGCTTCATGCCTGAGAGTGGTGTATTCCTTGTCCTCGTACATTCTCTGCAGGTTTGCCTGAGTCAAATACTCTGCAAGTCCTCTCTCTTCTGCCAGTGAGCTCTCACTCATGTTTTTACACATATTAAAAATTTAATGTGAACATTCAGATTTAAGATGAGGAGCCTAATTAGCCATGGCTATAGCCCCAGCAGACAGGGCTTCTGGGGAAGAGGCAGGGAGACTAGGGAAGAAGTCTGGCTCAGGTTCTCTTCCTCTAATAAATTCCTCATTTCAGCTCCTACATGCTCCCCAGTAGCTCCACAACCAATATCCTGCCTCCAGCCAGAATTGGTCATGTTGTTCCAACTGTTGGAGATGAAGGCCAGAATTTAAACCNAAAAAAAGAAAAAGAAAAAACACATCCTTACTGTACAACATCACACAGTTAAGGAAATGTGTTTAGAAACATCTCAAGCTAACTTGAAATAATGTTATTTAGGTTGCAGACAGCTACTTCATTGAAATTAGATTGTCTATGAATGCTGATTCTGCATTCTTGTGCAGATATAATCAGAGGAGAAAGGCAATCTTGTTTTTAAGCCCCCTGCTGGTCCATGTTAATTCCAGAGACTGCTATAAAATTTCCATGTGACCTTGGGCAAATCAGTTCTTCATGACTTCCTGTTTGTATGGACTAGCACATAGGGTGGGATTGCACTTTCACAGTTCAGTTACAGAATTTACTTCAGAAGCTGCTAAAATGAAGCATTGTTAAGATGAAGCGTGGAGCAGGGCACAGCAAAATATAACTCTGAATTCCTATGAACCTTTTCTGAGATAAGCAAGCTCATGCTTAACTTTGTTGTACAAAAGCCACTATGCAGATGCAAGACAGCCTGGCATGGTTGTTGCAATAGTAGTAGATGTATTTGAGATTAAGAATCAACCCAGTGTGCCCCCCTCAATGAAAATACTCACAAACACTTTACTTACTGAAGCTTGACCTTGGCATCTTCCAAATTTTCTGCTATGAAATAGACAGGCTGGAAGGCTTGATCCTGATAGGGGTGAACTGCAGTCACTTCTGGATCAAAAGGCTTGTACTCTGGCTTGCTTGACAAGGCGTACTTTGTAGCAGTAACAACACAGGTTAGAGCAGGTGAATGAACAGAGAAAGAATTAGCTCCCGCTGGGCTGTGAAATTCTCTCTGGGGAATAGTTAGGGGTAATATAAAGTCCTGTTCTTACATAGGTCAAAGCTGATTTTCCTTATTAGCAGTTAATAAACCAAATAATAAATATTTTTTTTAAGATGGAAAAAAAAAGAAAAAAAAAGATACATATTTCCTGTATTAGCATGATGTACAATTGGATAGCATAGCCATATTCTCAGACAGGGAGGGGAGAGTCCATGGCACCTCCCAAAATATACATATCTAGAAGAAAAAAAATAATATCATGCTGCTTCTTTTCAAATGGTATCATAGAAGATTCACAGTCCTGTGTAGCGTTACTTTAAAGTACCCTAGCCCATGCCACAAATTTCATATTTCCTGGTGCACTGAGGAACAGATGACAGAATGCATCTGGTATTGAATGCACAGCTCCCAGGCCAGTATAGCAGGCTAAAACCTTCCCTGAAATCCAAGATATAAATAAATACTATACTGCATGTGCACGTTTTTATTTTTGGACCCACAGAGGTTCTTCTATATGGTCTTCTCAAGTTCTTTCACACTGTCTCTCCAGGCAAACAGGAGGCTTATGGAAACCACTTCTGTCCACACTGCAGTCCATGAGTCCATCTCTATCATTTGTCTACATTTCCTGGAAATGCCTCTTAAACCAGCCACCAGTTTGGCACCTGCACAGAATCCTGGGAAGGCAGCTCTGCTTAGGCTGACAGTGAGTTCCCAAACACTTTGTCTGCCCCTGAAACCCACGTGAGGTACTTTAAACCTAGCTCCGCCCCAGTGACATTTGAGCTGCACCACAGATGTAACTAAAGGCTGACTGGGCCTCCAGCTGGTCAGGTTGGTGGAGTGTCCTGGGTACAAACCAAAAGGAAAAGGCAACTCATCCCATCAGTGTTGAGGCCTTTTTTTCCACCTTCAGACTGGACCGTGGTCCCCATCCACCTGGAGACAATCTTTTAGTACCCACCCTTCTCCGAGAACTGCCTCTTTGCCTTTCCCTCTTCTTCCCCAGTCTTCAGAAGGCTCCCTTCACCGTTTTATAATCCAAATGTTAAATGCCAGGGTACTACTTGTAAATAACTGGTAAGATGCTGCACGAGACTTTCAGTTCAATCTGCTAGCTGGAAAAATTCAGACAGTACTCCTAAGCACATATTTAGACATTTCACTGAACTGTCAGATATAAATACTGGGCTTTAAAAAAAAAAATTTAAAAAAACAAAAACAAAGCCCAAAACCCCCTCAAGAATATATAAAAGATGGTGTTTTTCTTGCTCTTCATTTGCAGTGTGTCATTGAAGAATAAACTTTGGATAGCACTCATACAGTCTAAGATGGTTGGTATACACAAACATGAGGCTGCTCTTAGAATCTTAGAAGCTCTGGGGAACTAATGGGAAAAGATTTCAGTAACTCAAAACCTGACAGGGGTCCCACTATACTGTCAGTGTTGAAGCAGAACTGAAATCCCATTGATTTCAGTGGAAGTTCAGCTCGAAACTGGATGGCCTTAAAGGCCTCTACAAGTCAAGTACTGGTTGTGCTGCAAGAAAAGCATATGTAGCACTGAGTGTTGCCAGAAGTGTGGTATGAGCCATAAGATTTTACAGTATGTAGGACAGAGTCCAGTTGAGTGTTAACAGAAGAAGCATTTTGGATAATATAGAACAGCTGACAGAATATAGTGAAATAAACAGTGCAATACTGAGAGCTGTTGGGGAGGAATTCTTACAGTTCAGAGGAGGCAAGTTTGGCCAGCAGTCAGACTCATTGCAACTGCTCAGTTTAAACTCGGGGATGGTTATTCTTCTGATATCTAGCTGCTGTTACTAAATGCTTTGTTAGATGACAGGGATTCAAGTGCAAGACTCATGCAGAGAGTGTCTAGCTCTACCTCTCACCCTCTGCCTTTCCCCCAAATTATGCCCTGAGTTTGGGCAGGATCAATTCATCCAAAGAAAATATCTACCTGAAGCTGAGTTCAAACTGGTAAGAGTGGGTGCTGTGCAGAAAAGAGAAATGTTTTGAAGATTTCTTAGTCAGGATGTGGTTCCCTTGGTTACAGTCACACACCCACAGACAGTCAGCCCAGGCTGCAGTTCAGGGATGTTCCCAGGCTTCTTGCTGATGCCAAGCTCTCACATAACATGAGCTGGATGACTGCTGCTTGCCCTCTCCCGCTGGTTAGTTGTTATCTTCTTGTAGCCAACCATCTAACCTTAGTAGCTCATGCCCTTATTCCCTCCTTGGTGACCGAATCATTCTGCTATTCCTGGCCTAGAAGCCTTCAGGGACTAGGAAACCCCTCCCTTGCAAAGGCTGCTGCAGTGTGTCTCCTTCAACACACGAATTGCAGTGAGAATCCTACAGTACTTGCTATATTCACTGCCAACAAAGTGCCAAAACTTCACTGCCTCTGCCAAATATGTTGATCAGCTAAATTATAGGGAATCAAGTCTGGGACCTCCATGCAGAAGTCTGTGTCTGGGCACACTGAGAAGACTGGCAGATAATTATTAGGCTGGATAATGGCTTTCTGCCAAGCAGCAACAGAACTTATCTGGAGCAATAAACTGAAGTCTATCATGAGCCTCACTATCTTCCAATCTCCATCTTCTCTAACAGATCTGTCTAGACACTGCTTTATTTCTAAAAAAATCCCTGCCATGAAATAGGCTCTGCACTGCACATATTTTCTCTCTTCAGCTGTAAAAGAAGCAGTTGGTACACGTTTGCAATTTGAGAGCAGGTGCTTAGGCATTGGACCTCACCACTTTACTCACACTGCTAGTGTCTGTACTGAAGTTAGAATCAGATGTACAGGCGGACTAGAATGAATAAATGGAAATATTTCGATATTTCAATTTTGTTTTAAATAAAAATCTATGTGATGAAATCAGTCAGCTAAAGAAGGAAATTTCAGCACTTGAGTTCACGGATATAATTAACTTATGTACAACAAGTTTCAGGAGCTCAAGGTGAAGTGCACAGAACCACTAAGCCGTTGTCCCAGAAGGTGCACAGTGAGGAACTTGCCCAGCTCACAAAGGGATTATGCAGGGTGCGTTAGAGACATTGCTGGTTAACTGCTTGCCCGTCTTCAGATTTAGGTGTTATATACAAGAGGGACATGCTGCAAGGGGGATAATCCTTATTCATTACCTGTTCAATACAAATACTATCATTCCTGCATATATTTTCAGTAATGTGATGGATGAAGACACAGGTAGACCCATCTCTATCAAAAGTTTATCCAGTAGCTTTACACAACAACTACCAATGATAAAAGTAACAACAAGAAACTGCCGTTTATCAGCCCAAGGACAGTTAGGACTTCCATTGTCAGTCTCAGAGGTAGGAGTTTGAGATGCAGTTGTACTGTTGTGTTCTATATCGCACAGTTTTGTGCACAAGCAGTCCTTACCTATGGTTTTAACCAAAAGCAGAAGAGCTCGTTGGTGTCTGGGGAAGAAAAGTGTAGAAACAGAGAAGAAAGAGCAAGTCTGGTGCACTCGACTCCAGACACCAAAAGTGAGCATTTCTGATAAGATTTTTACCTTCTTTTGAGTCAAACTTAAACAGAAAAAGGAGGTTACCACATGCAGATAGATTTTGTCATGCATATTGCTATGAAACCTACATAAATATCAGCAATATAATTACCTCTGCCCTTTAGTAATCTGTTTAATGTGTAAATGAATTTGATTTAAAACCATAAAGTATTAAGCCAGGCAGAGTAGAATAAACCTTGCCTTGAATTGCACTTTGATTTGACATTTCTGGTTTTACTGGGTAAATAAAAGCAAGTTTATGTTTCCTTTTTGTTGTCAGTGAATTTAGCAAGTACTGAAGGATTCCCAGATAAACAGTAGCTTCAGGAGTACCTAGTGTGAGCACAGTTCTGCTGAAGTTGATGAGCAGTCAGGCTGCTATGTAGAAAGGAAGTCATGGCTCTAGAAGGCTAGTGAATATGCAGATCTTTCAGCTTATCAAGAGAGAAAGCTCTCCACAGATTTTCCTCACAAAAATCTCCAAATTGCAATTGTGAGGAAAAACAATGCTGAACTCAGCAAGTGGTAAAAATGAAGGTTGATGTCTGGGAAGGTTCCCCTTTCTGTTAATTTCAGCTGCCCTTCTGTGGGGACTCCTACTTGAAATGTCTTGAGATACATCAAAATGTTGTTTTTTCCTCCTGTCAATTGACTGGGAAGTGGGTTGGCCTGTACACCATTGGGAGAGTTTTGTAAAATGTTTATTGTCATAACAACCCAGCTATCTCCAGTTCTGGGAGTCCAAGCTATGCTAATTCAGCCACAATTCCATGTGAATGTATCATGTGTCTGGCTGCTTGGCTGCTGAGTTTATGTGTTAAGCTTAAAATATATCTCCCATGAAAAAAGAAGAAAAAGTTTCTGGTTTATAAAAATGCTTGAAAAGAGTGGTATTTATTTTCCTTTGGCTCCTACTAGTTAAGAAAAATCATCCAGTATCTGCACAGCTTGAAGCATTTGAGCCCTACTGATAACAGTTTAGGGCTTTTGCAATTAAAAAGTGATCACCTGCTTCAGTGCTCTTCAAAATTAAGGAGAAATTAATATCTTTCCTATCAGCTGTTTGGTCAAAGGAGGGAAAACCTATAAACTTTCTGAAAAAATGTGTACAAGTCCTCTTCCTATAGTTAATCTACCTGAGCAAGGCAGTATGAAACCTGTGCACACAGATTTTCATCTATGTAAAACTAGAGCTGAAATTAGTTTTGAAATGTATTTAGGGATGAAAAATACTAAAGCATTTTCTCTTTGTCAGTGTCCATGCTATCACCAGTTTCTTTGCACTTTATTTGGTCCAGGCAGTCAGTGCCTTTCTGGTTCATATGTGTGTGAATGTCAATGGCATGGACAAAATAGCCAAGCTCATAATAGGCATAATATTGCCCTCTAGTGAGTAATTCAGAAAGGAACGTGAGTTTTGTGTCAAAGTCAGCTGCATTCCTGCTGGCAGGAGCAGGAAAAAACAAATCTAATATTTTATAGGATGGTTGCTTTCATTGCATTTTGTCTCTTTAGGTGGAAGACAGGTACAATACCACAGTATTTTTCCCCTACTCAGTAACTTGTGGGAAGGGAGAATTAATTTCTTTGTAAAAGAAAAATCTGATTTTTAAATCATAATAATTTTTGTAGAAAATCATAGTTTGCTTTTACCAGAGTTCAGGAAACTGGATTATAGAGCTCTTTCAATACTATGCATTTGACACATACCATCAGCTCCCCATAAGATGAAAGCAGTCCTGCCCCATAAGCTTTGATCAATCCGTTTTGCTTGCAGAGGCCAAACTCCACAGTGAACCAATAAAGCTGGGAATAAGAACAACTTGTGAAAAACAAACTGAAAAGGCAAGGATTTTTAGGCTTCTCATCTTTCCTTTAATTTTCTTTTATCCTCATTCCTTAATATCTTTGTATCTTCAAATTTTACAGTTGCATATTTTAAGAAAATTGTTTGTTTCCCCTCAACATATAACACACACTAAACATAATGTGTATTTTTTCAAAACTTGTTGTCCCACCTAAAAAAAAAAATTAAAATTTTGAATGATAATACATGGGTAGATAAAGTCATATCCTTTTCTTTCTTTGGAATATGTTACAAATTACCCTACAACCTCTTAGCCCTGAGCCTCATCGTAGCCAGTGGAAGCTGACAGATTTCTACCCACAGTCCCCAGAAGGACAGGTAGATCCTGACAGAGGGTTCAAGACCTTTGGAAAGGTACTTGAAAGGACAGTTTCCCTCTTTCTTTGTCCATGTGATCTCATTCAGAAGAGCTGAAGAATGCCTTTTTCCATATTGTGCCAATTATATCTTAGTCATGCTCCAGCAGAAAATAAAGATACATTTCTCTGGGCTTTTCTCATGATAAAGCATACTCAGGACCATACTTCCTTTACCTGCTGGACAGTAGTGGGATGAAAGCAACTCTTGGCTCTGCCAAACTTTTAGTCCTTCCCTTATTAAAAAATCTAAGGAAATGGACAGTGGAGAACCAGTTCTGCCCTGAGAAGATGGACAGGCATTGTGCCAAGGGAAAACATGGTAAATGAGGCATTTCAAGAACATGGCTTTGTGTCACAACTCTTCAAGGTTCCTTTAGAGACACAGAGTGCTTTGCTGCCTCATAAACAACAATAGACCTTGGCTTCACGAGTATGGCCTTCTCAGGACCCTGCCTGAAGAACTGCAGACAATTTGTAGAACAATGTGAAGCTCTGTATTATTCTGTCTATTCTGCCTCTTTTGTCCATTCTTTCTTTCCCCCACCCTCACTCACACACCTTTTCATTTTGATGACTTGGATTTAGCCTTCAAATTTATCACTGAAGAAACAGCATGCCAGGATCTTTCTTTTTGCAGGATCCTGAGTTGCTTTCTCCACAATTCAACAAATAATTATGTGTTTATATTCTGTTAATAATCTTGATTCCTATTATTTCACAGTGAAAAGTCTTTTGAGTATCTCCTCATTGTGCAGGAGCCTTTTTTTGACTGCAGAATGAGACATGGGAGGAGGATGAACTCTTTTTAGCGTTTCTTAAGATATCCTGTATTTGGCTTTTGGTTAGTGAGGTTCTTTTAAGCTCTCACTGTTTAAAGAGAGTACACAAAATGTATTAGTGGCACTCTGGATGACAAGGACACTGGCAGTTTCCCGTCTCTGGTGCATGGATCCACCTGCTTAGAGAAGTCACGGGGCTGAATGAAATAATGGCATTTCAAAATTTGTCTTACAAATGTTGTAGACCATAGCCACAAACAATTTTGAGATTCTTTAAAGAAACTTCTAAGCTAGTTACTAACATTCTCTTTATAAAGAACAGGGAATGACAGGAACTTCCAGAGATAATCACAGAATTTGTGTTACACTTTCATATCAGGATAATGAATACACTTCAGGTTCTTCTCTGTCTTCACTTTTTAGAAAAGGAACTCAAAAAGTAAACTTAGATTAGGTATATAAATTTTAAACATTTGAATATTGAGATGTTAGTCTGGAATAGGTTTACTGTTCAGAATACTTGAATGGCACTTAAAAAACTGTACTCTCACAGACCCTGAACTGCAGGTAGCCCTTTGAAAAGGTGCCCTTATTCTACCTCCCAAATCCTAGATGATACTAAGAAAGTTTCAGACATGAGATCCATTATTGTTCTAATCTTAACCCTATCTCTTGTCTAGGCCTATTCGGTTTAGGATCAGGAAGAGGTGCTTGCAGAGAAATGCTTTATAAACCATGGGTCTTAACCCAATCTCACCAAGACCTGGGGAATGATGCAAAATGGCCCTCTGCGACTTATAATTTTTTCACCCTAGCAAAAGCATGGATCTTAATCTCACTCTAACCTCTCTAGACCCAGATAGTGGAAGACAAAATGTGGACTGCCACTGTCATAGGCTCCTTATATCACCAGCCCAGGACCTGGATGATGTTACAAAGAATTCAACACTGGTACTTTTCACTCTCCAAACTTCAAAAATAATGGTGGTGTCACTTAGTCCTAACCCAAGGATGGATATGTGCAGATGGATTTTTAGATGGGCCACAATCTTATTCCTGAGTGGGACTGTGGGCTGGGAAAGGAATTTCAGGAGTGACATTCTCCTCTCATTCACTACCTGTACTTAATGAGTCTCACACAGCTGGGTAAGGGTACGGCTACTTTGCTTCTCTGAAAAAATCATCAAGACTGGTAAATGGCTGCAATTATCAGAAAAAAAAATCACCTGGCCTCCAGATGACTTTCAGAACAAATTTAGATGGCAGTAAGGGGCTGTAAAAATTGTTTTGACGGTTGTAGACAGCCTAGTGACTCAGAACTGAATGGCAGTACCTGCTCTCAAATGGCTTTTAAGTGCTCACCTGTTTGGTGAGATTAATGAGTATGGGGTGAACCAAATTCCGATGGTTTTCTGCACCTTGTGTAGGAGAAAATATAAGTATTACACTGGGTATCTAGTCTTTAGATGAATCTGGAAAGTGAGTTAGGATCATCTTATAGCTGAAATTGTAAAAATTGTAAAACGAAATTTTATTTCTTATAAAATCAAGGAAAGTAAGCATTTCCTCGGTGGAATCACATAATTCTGGGCTCCCCAGAGGGACTCCAGTCCCTGCTCCAGCACTTTACTAACCTGTGGAGGAGAAGAGACAATCCTGCTCATGCTCCCATTTTTGTAGCTAATCTGAGACACAAAAAGAGCCTTCCCTGCACAGTAAGGGATATGCAGTGAATCATTTGGGGTTTGCCTCCAATATTAAACTGCCATCTGTACTTACTGTGGCCAGTTTCTCAATCTCCTCTTCAGATGATCCAAGAGAAGCCAGGCCAATATCCTAAAGCAAGTAAGCAAGCAGGCAGTGTTACACTTAGTGCGATTATTCAGCCCAAGGGAGAGAAAGAGGGGAAGGGGGAGGGCCACATCATTTCTAGCATGAATAGCATGAACTAGTCATTGTTTTTGTCACCCAAAATGACCTTCCATGGCTTCCAGGATGCCTACCTCTCCCTGGCCCCCAGCTACATACCACTGGGAGCCGCATTAGATGAGTGTTTAATCCTCAGTGTTCTCTGTGTAAAATTAACCATCTCTTGTCTTAATGCTGGACTATCTACCCCAGGCAAAAATTTGCAGGGAGGCATGAGAAGGAAGGACAACAAGGTGGGCTTTATCTTTACCAGTACCTTTCTGTCCCTCACTCTTTCTGACAGCCCTTATGAGTGAGTCAGATCTGTGCAGGGATGATTCTGTTTATTTTCATCTGTGCTCCCTGTTAAATGTTATTTTCACAATAGGAATCTGTAGATGTCTCTTTTTTGCTATCCCAGGATAGCAAAAATTTTCTATCATGCAACAAACAAATAAAATTAGGGCATTTTTATCATTCATCGTCTCATATTGAATGGGAAAAAAAGAATTTTTGTGGAGTGAATTTCAACTTTGAAAATACTTTGAGGGGAAAAAAAGTGAAATGTGAAAATCCACTGAATGTGATCCCATGTTGTATAGTCTGAGTTATTGATAGGAAAAGAAGAAAACTGAAAGCTTTGAAATTGCTATAATCTCTTATTTCTAATGTGTCCTAAGTTCCAGTATTGAACTGAACTGAAGAGGTTTCTTCCAGAATAAATTAAAGATTACTAGGATACTTAAAGTACTACTCTTCTGATTCTGATAATAACCGACATTTATGATCAAAATGCCAACTGGCATGTATCCAAGTTGATACAACTGGAAACCACATCATATGAGGTGAACTAATTTTCTTTTAAAGATATTTCTTCAGAGATCTACGTCATGTTGGGACCTACATCATGTTACCCCTCTGATCTTATTGCCAGTTTCTACACTGGCCACTGATTGATAAGCCTGGACAATGAGATATCTTCTTCCCTCTACTATGGTTTTGAGGAACATTCATAGTTCTGAAGTCTTTAATTAAGACAGGTCATTGAGTTCACTTGGGTCTGACGCTGACTGCTTATACTAAATAGTACCCCTTATTGTACAAAGAAGCTCTGTTTTTGGAGCCTCCTCACCAGTGTGAGCAATGCTGTGAGAATCTGGTGAGTTGTAAAGGGAAAAACAGCTCTGATGAATGACATGGTGATGGACACAATTAGAGCCTCATGTGAGACAAGAATGTACATGCAGAGACAGAACCAGCTTCGAGGCTCGGCAGCTGTTGCTGTGTAGGTTCATGTGGTGTAGGACAGGAAGCCAGGGGAGCAGCTCAGTCAGTAGAGCTCAGACTCCAGCCCCACAGAGACATCCTTCTCCAGAGTGGCACAGCCCTCCCACAGAGAAGTCCCACAAGCTCTGCCTGCCCTTCCTTTCACACCGTGTCTCTAGGGAGCAGTGCTACCACTCCCTTGGAATAAATGTCTCCCAGGGCACTGCTAGCCCACCACGGCTGGAGGTCGTGACTCAGGCAGAATCCAGTCTTAAAACTGCATTTCGTGGTGAGCTGCAAGTATTTAAGGTACCTCTGGCCTGCTACCCGGAGCAGTTGGTTAAAGAGCCAGCAGAAAATGTCCTTACCTGTGAGAACTGGGCAAACTCCTTGTCAGCCAGCATGGGAACATGACCCAGCAACTCATGGCAGCAGTCTCTGGAAAATAAGTGACCTTCTTGTTTATTAAAAGCTTCCTTTTTCTGCCCTTCATGAACTCCCCGTGAAGGACTTTAGCCAACAGACCCCAAAGGGAGCTGGTGTGAGTGGCTGCCTCCATACCTGGCCTGGCTCTGCAAGGATAAGAGCATTCCCTCCTGCCACAGGCAGCCAGCTACCCCCTGCCACCTAGTCTATTGTCTGCTTGGGATGGCATGGGCACTAACCTTCCCTGTCACAACATCTTTGAAAGGACCCTGTTTTGTCCCAGCATACAACAAAAGCGTCTGTGTGAACTTGTAATTTCTCATGAAATGTAATTGCTGTTGTCTGGCCAGCACTTACTGGGAGAGTTTCACAGCAGGAAATGAAACCCCAGCAGATGGTAACTGAAGGCAGGATGAAAAGATTAAACCAGATATTCTTCAGTCTTTTTCTTCCCCAGACAACTTTGCAAGAGAGACAGAGAACCACACCCTCTCATGCATTACTTCCCCTTCTAACTCTCGGGCTACCAGTTTCTCAAATTATTTCATTCTGTGGACTACTGGATAGAACTCCAGAGCCAGTCCCAAGAGAATGATCCCAAACACATTCAGAAGGATGGAATTACACCAGGGCATCAAACTTACGGTTCCGGGGAATGCATGGGAGAAGAGAAATGCCTTATATACTGTGTGCACTGGAAGACACGAAATGCCAGGCTGGCAAGGAAGTCACGAGCAGACAGCAGTCCTGCAGCTGGTCTCAGCTGGAAACCTGTTCTCTCTGCAAAGGAAGGGACACCAAATTTAGCTGTTTCTAGGGTTAACTACACAGCACATCTACTTTAGCTAAGTAGTTTCAGGGATCCTTCCTGTTCTGTTGCAATAGTTCCCTCCACCCAGCATAGCAGGCACATCCTGGCTTACCATTATTGACGTGCCCCTGTACTGTTATGGGGCCTGTTCCCACCACGTGGAATCACCTGTCCATCCACCCTGTGTGTATTCACACAGCAATGGGACGAGGTGTGGGAATACTGCCCACCCCAGTTGACATTTTTTGCACATTTACAAACATTCACTTATGTTCCACGTGACAGTGGTGTGTCTGAGGTCACACGTGGTCCTTAACGATCAAGCAGGGAACAAAATCTGCATCTGGGGTTTTTTCTTTTTTTCTTTTTTTGCCATTATGTTTGTCTAGAAGTCACGGCACAGCCTCCCAGTGATGTGATCGAAGGTGTTTTGCTTTGCACGTGCCCACAGAACAGGACAGAAGAATGCAACACTTCTGCACTGACTTCAGCTTGTGCATCCAGTGTTACCCCAGAGAACCCTGCATTGCCATGAAAGGACTGTGAGAGGCAACTGAAAAAAAAAACCAGTCTGGTGGTCAATAGAACACACAATGTACATCTCCGTGGGAAACATGTTGGTGGTCTGCAAAGCTAAGAAAATTGAAAATCACTGCTTTCAAAGTGAGCCAATGATAATCTTTTTGAAGTCCTATATTCAAAATCTGTGTTGCATTCTCAGCTCCCATAAATGACATCTCATCTTCTTTAAAGCATAAAACTACATTTTAAATAAATCAGAAATGGCTTTATTCTCAATTCTCTATCCGTATTCTATTTTCTATTGTGTCATGAAGCCTGTAACCTTTTTTATTTTATGTAAACAAACAAAAAAAATCCCACCCAGAAACCAAGCCATTTACAAGATTTGTTTTGGTTTGTTTTTTAATGTTTCTCCCAGAATTCCTTGTCTTACTCTGTCAGGCTATTAGTACTTTTCCCATTAAAAAAAAAAACAAAAAACCCCAAAACAACAAAAAAAAAAAACCACAGAGAAAGGAAAAAAAAGGAAAAAATTCATAGAAATGACAAAAGATTTGAAGAAATATAGGAATGAGAAGACAGCAGGGAGTCCTTCCTCCTGGAATTGTGATGGACTAGGTGGTGGGCATTTTATCTTAAAGTTGTCTTCTATTGTTCCACTGAATTCAAAGGTAATCAGTACAGAACTGCCTCAAAAGTTAACAATATAAAAAAAACCCCTATGAAGATTATGTATTTATCTTTGCCTATATGCTGGTCCAATCCAGAGGAATATGAAAATTTCAGAATCTGGTAATCTTTGGGCCAAATTCTGGGTGAAGTGAAAATTGCACTAGCTGAAAAATACATCGTATGAAAACCAAGCCCTTAGTAACTCAGTTTTGGATGGACTGTGAAAGAGTCTAGGGAAACTTATATAGATTTAGCATCCATGTTGGAGGAGGAGCAGGGAAAATCAAAATTACAACTTTTGTTCCCTGAGATGTCCTTTTAAACAGAGGGCAGTGAATCAGACAGTCTGCTGATGGAACAGACTCGGCCAGTTGCCTTGAAAAGCCCTAGGAAAAGGTTATCTGCTGAAGGTAATATCTGCAAAATCTGAACTTCTAGTTCATGACTGCACAATAAAACCAGCAATCAGTAGAGAACTGGGGGTGTGGCTGGTTGGACCTGCTGCCCAAAGATCTGGGAAATCAAAATGCGTTGAGGAGAAGGTCTTGAGCAGTTGACCTAAAGTGATCTGCAAGGCTTAATTCTTGGCCTAAAAACTGGTGTATACAGGCGGCCTGTGCATTGTAGTGTGAGCTTGCTTGAATTCGCTGGCTGTAATTTCTTCCAGCTGTGGAGCACAATGACTGCCTAAATCCAAACATCTTTCCTAGAAAGAAAGATGTGCCTAGATTCATCTAGTTAACGCTTTATGAAATATTTGTGAAGTACAGTTCGTTTGTCTTCAAACCAGCCTCACTAATAGGTAATAACAGACAGATCTCCTGAAACAAAAGGAATTGCTTTCTTAGGGTCACAGATATTGCTAAGTTAAAGAGAAGATGGAAGTTTATCTGGCTGTGTGGGCTGGTTTTAACACAATCACTTTCTTTCCAGGTTATCCCTCTCTCTCTCTCTCTGCCTCCTATAGTTTATTATTTTCAAAGCTGTCCACGGGGAGGTTCAGAATGGACATTCAGAAGCATTTCTTTACTGAGAGGGTGGTCAAACACTGGAATAGGCTCCCTAGAGAACTGGTCAGTGCCCCAAGCCTGGTAGCATTTAAGAGGAGTTTGGACAATGCCCTTAACAACATGCTTTAACCTTTGGCTAGATTTTAGACCCTGCAGATGCTTCTGACTCAGACTAAGTTTTGGCCATGCAATGATATCAATCTTCTTGCTGTTCTAGAAAGTATTCTGCATAGTGAAAGGACACTGTTAGAGGAAAGCAAGGACACAGCTCTTCTGAAAAGATTTTGTTTCATTCATGCATAACCTGTAGGCTAAAGTAATCCAGTTTTAATCTACAGTTTAATGAGGGTAGGACCAGTGGTCCCAAGAACCGTTCATTTTCCTTAGCCATCCATTCCAGAATGGAATAAAATGCCTCTGAAATGCTTGATTCTCATTCCCAGTTAGTTCACACAGTTAGCTTACAGTAGACACCTTGTGTTTATAGTAAATGAGTTGAAACTCACTGAGAACACCTTTCCAAATGTTCCTGGCAGATTTTTCAGAATTGCTGTTTGGTTTTTTTGGGTTTTTTGTTTATGGCACATAGAAAATTTAGAACCAGAGCCTGTAAAAGAAGAGAGCAGACTCCAGGCAATCAAATCTTGTCAACCAACATGAGCAATACAAATAGGATTATGACAGGATAGTCTTACATTATCCGAAATTCTCCCACTTTGAAATCACCTGATACACTTAAAGGATATTAATATCTGTGGTAATTAAGTCAGAATCATAGTTCCTGGAGCTTCCTGCTGTCAGCTACTGTGTAAATTAAATGAGATCAACTAATTCAAGAGAAAAAATATTTATCAGCCCATTTATTATAAGAGGGAAGTAAGATGGGCAGTTGAATAGAAAGGAGAATACATGACAAAATACATGCCTACACAGAAAAATTCCTACAGCTGGGTGCAACGGTGTTCATGGAAGATGCTTTTCACATGGCAACCCTCCCTTCCCTTACACTAAATGTGCAATAAAAACCTTGCCATCCAACAGCTTAATCTTCATGAGAAATGCCAATATCTTAGAAAACACTTCAGCAACAGAAAGCTTATTCAAGCTAACTGGTACTCTTACACAGAGCAGGTCACTTGATTTCCTGAATATTGTATTTAAATATAATTTATTTAAAGTTAAGCCAAGTTTCTTATTGTTTATTTCTTCATAGTAATAAGCTGTCTTCTCTCTGGCACATCTTTTCACTAAGGAGGAGAAAGGCAGCTTTAAAGATTACCTTTCTTTAGTAATTCTTGATAATCAGGTGGTTTACACAAAGCACCTGGCCTTGGGTGTTTACACAAAGAGCCATGCAGCCTGTGGTCTCATAAAAATAATGCAGACTCCCTTACTCTCCTGCTCCTTGCTAGTCAGCCCCCAGCTAACAGGTCAGCTTAGCAAACTTGTGTGTCCTTTTTTCTAAGGTCACATCTTCGTGCCTTTATGGACGAGCACCACCGCCTTTGTGCTCTCCTGTCAGCCACGTGGTAGGCACCAAAAAGTTTAGCGTGGCAAGTGGTGCTACGGAGACAGAAAGAAGCAGAGTTCTTTCAAGGTAGTTGCTGACTGACTAGCAGGATCTCCTGGAAATCACTTTCTCCAGCACAGGTCCCCGTCCTGCCTCACACATCAGGAACAAAGTGTATTTGAGAGGTATGTACCTGTACTTGTGTTTGGGTCTTACTGTCAGCATGGCTATAGAAGCATAAAACAGAGCCAGAACCACAAAAAGGCTGTGTGGAAGTCATGCTGAGCAGTGTCTGCTGTGACTGTGGTGCTGCTAGTCCTGGGATTAGCTGGTTAGTGCCACGCACAGAATAGGCACAAACTTACAGCTTGGTTCCTCCATGTGCCTGGTGTGGATGTCCTGTGCTACAGCTCCCGGTGCATGAGGGAGCACTACAGCTCATCAGCTCTGCTCACCAGCTTGTTTCCTAGGAAATGGTTTTTGGTGCACAAATTCATGCAGGAAACCCCAGAACAAGCCATGGTTTAAAATGACTGACCTTTTAAAAATATGGAGACATCCTGAAGCTGGGGTATGTTATCCTCTCGGTAGCCACAGTGCTGCTCGAGATGCTGGAAAGCATCCAAGTACTGTGTACAGGCATGAGTAGGGTAAAGGCTCCTCAGCTTCCTGTAGACTTCTCTGGGGAAAATCAAAAACTGTACAGCATGACACCTTAATAAAGCAGTACTTATCTGTCCCATCTACAGATCCACAGAGAGAGGAAAACCACCAGCATACATCATGGACTAAAAATCTGAGCTCGGGACACCTGGTGCTTGAAAGTTGGTGCTGATTGGATGTAGCAAATCATAAGGGCCTTTTGTTTCACTTTTCCTTCAGAAGGTGTCCTTTAATATAACAGAACTCTAATTCTGATACAGAAGTGTTTCTTGATTTGGCACCTTCTTGCTTACTGTGTTGGAGGTATCAGGGAAATCCCAGGGAGAGTGCTGAATCTGGGATACTCTGTTGTTCAGTTTAGGAATGGAATGAATCAGGTATTCCCCCCTTTCTATGCTGGGGTACAACTTGAAGTGCTGTTCCCTCCTTTTCCACGCTGAAGCCTAGCCTAGATTTGCCTCTTACAAATCTCTGAAAAAAAACACCTTTTCTGATACTGAAGAGCAATATCTGGACAGATGAAGAGGTTTGTATTTTTGCAGTTTGAAATGCCTGGCAAGGGCTATGTATTTGAAAGATATGCCAGCTTCTTGAGGCATTTATCCCATTATACAAAGAGATCAGCTGCAAATAATATATGTAACCTGACTTGGGCACAGGCTTTAAGCTTCTCACAAACTTGATGGTACTTGGATTTAGAGTTGTGGTTTGGAATATATTTAGCTGTTGCAAAATAAGCAAGTAGTAATAGGATGGCAAAGAACCTTATAGAAATGGTTATTTTTGTTCAGACGTGGCCTCCGGGTGTTAACAACATATAAACATTGTTTTATGAAAATTGAGATCATTCTTGGAAGTGCTGGGTACGGGAAATGACCTTTCATTGGTTTTGTAATTTTTTTTTTTTTACTATTATTATTATTATTCTCTTTTTTGTGATGCTATTGTTGCTATGGAGGTGATCGCCAGTCCCTGGTAATGGCTCTGTATTTGTACAAATGTCTTACACAGTGTGGGAGTAATAAACCAGAATGAAGCGGGGGAGGAAAACCTTAGGAGGAAAAAAAGTTAAAAGAGCAGAGGGAAACAGTGGCTGCTGTCACTGTTGCAAAAGCCACAGGAGACTGGGCCATTTCCATGGAAGAATTAGGAAAAAATGAGGAGGACTAGAGTTCAAGTGTTGCCCTGGCTTATTTCCTCATAGAATACCAGTGACTTCAGCGAGGTTGTATGGGATTTGAGCTAGCACACGGTTCATGCCCAGACTGGAGTCTAGAGAGAGCAGGCTTGTTTACACTTCTGCACATGTGGTCTTTTTTATCTAAGTGTCATTCTGCTGTGTGTCCAAACATTGGCTACCACAGAAATGCAGGCGGTCCCAGAGACCAGTGATGAACTATCCAAAGCTAAGTGTACCTCTAAGACAATAATCTAAGTACACTCCAAAGCCAAGAGAGTAGCAGGTAGGAAAGAACTGATGGTAGCACAGTCTGAAACACTCTGGAAAGGAGCATCCTAACAAAAGATGGAGCCAGCTGCTTGAAAGACTTTAAAGACAATAACCCTATTTTACGTAAATTTCCTTATTGTTCAGAAAAAATAAAAGTGGCACTATTCAACTTCATTATGAAGATGTGACAGGTGCATCCCCATCATTTTGTCCTGACTTCTCCATTTTTCTTACACAGCTTTTACCCATATGGCATCTCTGACTACTTAGTTTCAGGGCCTTCCAAGAAGTTGTTTTGAAAACAAAAGCTCACATCATCTGTACCCTCTGTTTTCTGAAAGTCATATTTCTTTGCTGGCTTGGTTTTCATTTTTATAACCATGTTGCTACAACTGAAGGCATCCAGCAACTCGTTCAGAGTGACACCAAGGGAATTTCATCTGTGCTTCAAATTTCCCCTGCAATTGCACAGTGCTCAATCAAGCTGTGCTGTAATGCAGCTGACCTCAGGGCACAGCCTCAGGGGGCTGTGATAACAACTGGGAAGGCTAATTTTGGAAACAGCTTTACATAACAAGACAACCTGGGCTGCTGGGGTTGGCTGTTTAGGGAAATGGGCAGATACTCCTTTAAAAGTCTATTCTGTTGCCACAATGGGTCTAATTCTAGGTGGAGAAGAGCTGGAATGACGAAGGTTGGCAACAAAAGAGAAAAACAGGAAAGAACACAAAATTAAATTTTCTTAAATATGACATTCCCACACGCCATCCCATGCCAAGATTGTTGGCTGGTGGTAGTAATCATGAGCATGACACTGACCATCAATCTTTGACGACTGAAAGATGCTATAAAAACCTATTTGAGCTTAATAAAAATGCTTCCTCCTGGATGAGTTGGATGCAAGTTTTTTATGTGGTCATGGCTTTCTGTGGCACAGTAGATTTTATTTAAAATAAAGTAAGTATTGAAAGAGATGGGATGGCAGTGTGGTTGAGGTTCTTGCATGAGACAGCTGGTCTATGGATTTAAATCCTGGCATTGGAATAAACTTTGCATGTGATTTAGGGCAAATTACTTCAGTTCTAGTGTTTTCAGCTGCACAGTTAGAAAATGTGGTCTTCATTCCTCCTTTCTCCCACCTAAGGCCTTCTTTCCATTTAAACTGTAAACTTTTCTGAACAAAGACACTCTTCTATGTGCCCATGTGGCACCTTGCACAATCCCAGGACTCTGCTCTTGCTTGAGACATTTGGACATATTAATGCTTTGTAGTACCACACAAATGTGTAATTACTGCTGCTTACTGATATATTTTAAAGTTAGTGGGAGAAAGTGGAATCAGAGGGATTTTAAATCTGCCACATACTTCACATAATGATTAAAATATACTTTGAATTTTAATTTTGTTTAATTCGTTGTCTGATTTTTAGGGTCTTTTTTTTTTTTTTTGAGTGGCAAACCTTCAGGAGAAGCAAAGCCCCAGTAAAGAAATTCTGCACCCTTGTAAAAGTAACTTACCATCACTTCATATGATATCTAAGGCCCTTTTAAAGTTTAAATAATGTAACCTGGAAGGGTATTTCAAAATTTCCTCTACTATCAGTTTGACAAAATGATACATATTCATGTTAAAAGCAGTGAATACTTGAAGGAGAGCAAGCTATTTTGTGAATATTGAATTAGCCATATCCTCTGAGTGAATTTCCATCCTGTGAGTGGGCATTTTCTCTTGGTAACAGGTTTGAAAAGGTGATTTTTCTGCCAGCACAATGGCTATGGTAAATTAGAGGTCACTTAGTAGTTATTATTCTATAGGCTCCGGGTGTTTTCTGGCTTCTGATATCTTGATGGGATCAGCAGGCTGGGAGATGGTCAGGAAAATGCCTTTTGCTCTAGGAAGTGAATAGTTAAGACCAGCCCTGAGAATGGCTTTCTGCAAAACAAATGACCAAAAGATGACATTTAACCAAAGAATAAAATGTGGGGTGGATGAATACAGTTTTGAAAAGGTTACAGCTGTCTCACATTGCCAGACTTTCCTGGGACTGCTCTGGAATGGCCCAGGAGTTGGAGCATAAGTACCAAACTCACCAAGTTGCTGTTTCCTGTGCTGTGTACTCGATGTGAGGTAAAGGGTCTCCTCTGTAATGAAGAGAAGAAATATGACATGTGTCTCAAAAATGTTTCGAGTTCAGTTTCCAAGTACTATTTTTTTTTTTTACCTGCACCGTGAATATTTGCTGTAATGAAAATAGAAACAGCAAAATAGTAAATAATGAACCATCTATTTGTCTTGGTCGGCTCTAATGTGGGCATTCTATCCTCTGTTACAATGTGGGGAGGAAACAGAAGGATATGTAAGAAAGGGAGCTGTGTTCAGAAGGTTTACGGATGGAATAAGAGACCTCCAGGCTTGCCATCACCTCTGCTGAGGGCAACCTAGCAAGCAGAACAGTGTGTGTGCCTGGGGGGTCCTTCCATGGAGGATGTGATCAGCACAGTACCATCGCAGAGAACTTTCATAAACCAGTGAGCAGAGAGCTGCCCAGGCATTCACTGCATGGTTATCACTGACTTCTCTGATGGGTGCCCTTTTCTTCTCTTTCTCACTGTTGCTTCTTCCGCAGCTCTGAGTCAGTTCAGTTCTGCTTTTTGGGCTGTTCTGAGCTGTGCTGTGATATTTGACAGCAGAGAGAAAACTGTACTCAGAAGTCTCACAGGACTTCGGAGATTCCACCAGTTCTTGGATACTATGAGGATGATAATGCACAATCAGTTGTACCTATACCTTTGATTTATCCTATCAGAAAGTAGTGTAATTCTGGTGAAGGCTTACACCTAAAGGTGGAAACACTTTTGTTCTCTTACACAAGAACTGAGAGATTTTTATGTTTTTAGCTAGTCAATGTGTGTATACATTTAAAAAATGTAAACATTTTAAAAACACATTTTAAAAAGCAAATAACAAAAATAACAAATTGCTTTCCACTGTCAAATATATATTCGTAAATAACCTTCCCCAAATTTCCTTGAAAAAGGTTAGCCTCAGCTCAGGACCAAGTCCTAAAAGGAACTTTAAAATTGAAATAAAGAGGCATATTGAAATCAATTCTGCTAGAACAAAATCCAGCAATGGACTGGGATATCTGAATGCAGTCTTAAGATTTTTGTCTTAAAATGCATTTGCTGTGTTGTCACAAAAGTCAATTTTGTATGGAGTGAAAGCTTTTGCACCTGAATTTTGTTCTCTCAAAAGTGGCCCTATTGAAATATTGACAAAATATTACATCTCTGACATTTCTTGCACGTGAAGTCTGAAAGTACATGAGGACCTCTGAACTCTCCCTTCAGCAGCCTTGTACTTACGCTCTGTAATTAAAGGCCAGGTCAGCAAAGAAGGCCCTCCGTTTGTTATATTCCAGGTCAGCATAACCCTGGGTTAGAAAATAATTCAGGAAAAAAAAAAGTTTTACATTATGAGAGATCTGTGGGCATAAATAGAAATCATCAGAACCACCCCTGGATCTGTAGGAAGTACAGGCTCCCCACCCAGTCTCCCCTGCCCATTCATTACTAGGCTGTGAAAGACAGACTCAGTGGTATCTGTTTAAAGGTGAAGTTTACCTACTGAATACCAGAGTTTCTTTCTTCTGTGTTTACTAGAATTAAAACTTCAAGCAGGCTTTGCCAGCTGTTGAATATGCATACAGACACGGAATCACATTCCTTTTAATTTTACATCATTCGTAATAGGAATTAAAACTGAAATATGGAACTGTGTGCTAATATAACTCACAAAACAGAGTTGATCAGCATCACTGTACAAATATTTATTATTCTAAAATATTCAGAACTTACTGGAACCACTTGGTATACCACAAGCCAAATTTGTCCCTTAGGTTTATTTGCATAATTTTTAGTGTAGCAATAATACCAGTAACCCTGCAGTTAGTGGGTGTTGTGTGCGTGAATCTGAGGAAAGGGCTGGATCCTGGGAGCATGTTTATTTTGTCATGTGTTGTGGATAATGTGATCATTCAGATGCCACACTTGCTTGTCAGTGGCTGTAAAAAGCCCGTGCAAAATATGTGAAAAGCCATTGTGGCAGATTCACACAGATGCTGAGACATCTCAGCTTTGTCCCTTCTGTTCTGAGGGCTCTGTACCCACCCTCTGAGCAGCAGGAGCCTCCCTGCGGGACCTGCAGCCAGTGACAGGGTGGCCCAGAAATTGGTGTCACAGTGACATCAATTTTAGTTTCTTTGGCCAGTAAAGAGGCAGTAAGGAACAAACTGAAGGTGTGGAGGTAAACAACCCAAACTGTTTATTTGGTAGGAAATGTATATGCAAAATCTTTCCTGAGCTACCTGTACGTTCAGCTTCTTTTGTGCTTTCCCCCAGCCTCTCCATTTTTTGAGCCCTGCTCAGAAGCATGATAAACAAGCCCATGCTGTGCTGTCTCCTGCCACAGACAAGTGATGTTCAGTGCCTGAGGTAACTTGTTTTCAGCTTGTTATGTATTTCTAAATTGCACTACGTTCTGCAATTTAGATTTATCCCCACTCAATACTTTGGTAACTCTGCACTACTGCTGCTTTCTCTCAACCTCTTCAGTGCTCACACCTTCTATTTGGCAAAAGATGAGGCGAACTTAGTCAGTTTCAAAGAATTCCCCATGTGTGTTCATTTATCTAATTAGAAACAGCCTAAGAGCTCAGGAAAATTCCAAATACTTGGACTGTTTATATCAGAAAGAAATGAGGAAGAATGGAAGATGTCCTGGTTAAGGAGGATATGAAGCTCTCCTAGAGCATTATAGTTGAATAAGTGATTCTCAAAAATATAGTTTTTGTCATTCCCTTCTCTATATGTCTGAATTCGGTTTAGTTCCCTTTCATTAGCCTACACCATGTTTTGTTGTGAGCTACGTACAGCCCTGTGTAATATGAAGTAGACCTTTCCAACTCTAACTTTCTTGTAGATTCTGTTGACACACTTCTAAACCTTCACTGCATTTCTCAGTGCAAAGTATGTAGTTTTTCTTTCCTTCCCATGCCCCCTGTGATGCTTGACAGGACACAGTGCTTCTGAGACCTGCCTTGTCGATTGACAAACGGCCCTTTGCAGTCCCTTCTGTGTCTGTGCCTGACTCACACCTCGTCTGTACTAAAGCTGGGAAACTTTGATGAGAAACGAGGGTGGGTTTGTTTGTTTGTTTGTTTGTTTGCTCCCAGTACTTTGCCTTAACATTACCACTAGAGCAGGACTCTACAGTGCATTTTGCCCCTTGTCTCCCTTAGAGTTTGTGCTTAGGGCATGGCTAAAAGTGCACACATAAAGCTCTTACAGTAAAACCCTTTTTGTGGTCCATTCCGGCAGGGACTCACGCAGTACCTAACTCCATGGAAGATGAGCTTTTGTCTGGCTCTTGGTTCTTTCTCTTCTTTCATGAGTATTTCTTTATTCCTGAAGTTTTCCTTACAACAATCTCCCTACAGAGAGTTTCTCTTTTAAAGATGAAGTAACAGTGATGTTAAACTTACAGGGTGTCCATGGTCCAAACCAGGATCATATTTAGTGATCAGATGGTGACACTTGTCCAGATCTTGGATTTTTCTGGGGAACCAAGGCACTGGAGAGAAAGCAGAAAGAGTTAAACAAGAGATAATCAAATAAATTTTAGAAGACAGAGAAAATAAAAGCTGTGCTGAAAATTACAAGCTTTCTTTTCATCAATATCTAAGAATATTCATATCTACATGTTACCATAATTGTCATACATGTCAAGTTGACTTTTTCCTGACCAAATTGGTAGATTGGATGAAAAATTTTCTGAAATTAACTTGCTATGATAATCTCGCAGTTTTAATTAGTAGAAACAATTTTTAAAGGCAAAAATATTTTTTAAATCAAATGTGTTTTACTGTTTGACACAGGACAACAAATTTATTTCAGCATTCTGGATTTAAAAATATATTTTCATCTTGTCTAAAAAGCAGTCTTACATTTTCATACCTTTAAAAGTGAAACAATATTTTAAAAGGAAAACATGAAATTTCTAAAATTTCTTGAAACCAAACAGGTGAAGAAGAACCTTCAAGTTTTTTCCTTCTGGCTCTTTTTTTCCCCCCAGCAACATTATTCTTTAGCTAAATTTCCAAACTGCTTCCTTCTCATGAAGTGGAAACCTTTTCCAGTGACTAAAATTAAAATAAGCATGATCATTTTAATTTACATGTCAGCATTTATGAGAAATTAATTTAAAAAGAAGTGCTGGAAAAACACAAAGTTGATATTGCTTTCGGAGGTCAGACTGATGCTGTAATCAGACTTTCTGTGGTACAACTCAGAAAAGTCCTTTTGGTATCACCTTAATCTCATACTGGACAAGACATCAGACATCCCTGTACTGAATGGTAAATTTAACTTTTGCTGTATTATATTATATCCAAGCACATCAAGTTTAGAAAAGCACAAATTTAAAAATAACCACAGATGTTGGGGAAATTCCAGTTCTTTCATGCACGATGACCAATTCTGTGATACAAAGTGAGAAATACCAGTCTGACAGATGTCTTATGTGCACCCAGATCTTTTGTTCTGAGCCTTTGTCTCTGGCTGTGCCAGCAGTTCTGCATGCAAGGTACCTTTCCTGCCATCTATTACCACATCCCCTCAAGACCTATACCTGATCATAGCTGCCCCAGTGTATGTCTTGCCTGTTCCCTGCAGGACTGAACATAAACACACCCTCTTTCAACAGTCCCTTGTTTCTATTGTAGTTCCACATCCTGGCACATCTGAAGCCTCTCAGGTCCCAAGGAAATCCTAAAGAAATGCTTCTCTGGCTCCAAAACCTCCTTTGGCTCTCCAGTTTCCCTGATAATAGTGATGTCTGCTTGATATCCCTGCAGTTCCTGAGAACAGCTTGGCGTGGACTGCGTCTCGTTGTTAGCCTCACAGTGAATTTCAAACACCCAAGGTGCCCAAACAGGACTATATTAGTTAAAAGTGCTCAGGGGATGTCTGTCTGGCCTTGTCAAGGAAGGGAAACCCCTAGGCAATTCTGTATTCAGAGAACTCAGTCTGTGAACTGGACCCTCAGCCTTCTCATCTGTTATCCTCAGGATTGTATTAAAGGTCTCTAACAGTGAATATCACTCATTCCTGCCTGCAAACAGAAAAAAACCTGTCTGCCTCTGTGTTTGTCTTGAAGCAATCAGTTCTCTACACAGCTCTCAGCACACAATTTTCCTGTCATTGAGGAGTTTCTAGTTTCTCCTCAGCTTTTTGTTCTGCTGCTCTGTCTTTCTCATCTCCCTCTTTGCTGGAACACTTTTCTCACCTCAGTTCCACTGGCTATGATGAAGGGCTTCTCTTTCTGCACCAATGGCAATGGAAAGCAGCCATTCAGAGACAAATAATGAATGCACACTCACTGGCTTTCCAGAAAATTAAGCTACTATCATGAAGATGAAGCTAAAACTAAAAAAGTTACTCCGAAAGAACAGCACTAACAGATGCATACATTTCTTACCTTTGTCTTCTCTGCTGGTTTTCACATCCTTTGCTACTCTCTCTAAGGAGGTGATAAGGATACCAACATCAGCACTGTGAACTTCACATTCAACAAAAATGTCAAGATAATCAGGAGAATTCTTGGACTTTTTCGTTCGACGGGTTTCAAAGTGATAGATTTGAGTTTCAAGCATCTGCAAGAGCCAAGTGTTCATACGATGAAGCTTCTCCAAAGACTGAAAATCCAGGTAAGTCTAGATACACTTCTACAATGTCTTTAAGAGTTGGCTAAAAGAGGTATTAACTAGAAGTGCATGTTAAGCAATGAAGTCCAATAATGTCTAGTTTAGAAAGAGCTAAAATACAGACAGAGCTAAAGATTAAACAGTGTAGAATTGGGTAGAGAAAGAAGGAGATGAAAGATGAGATACTGTTGACTGTAGAATTTCATCTGTTCAGAAACAGCAAATGAATGGCTGGGTAACTTAAAACCCTGCCAGAATGAAAGCAGATCTATTGATGTATAATAGCACCATAATCATTAAATAATTGAGAAAAATAAGTGACAAGTACAATACTTTTCTTTAGAGTTATTCATTTTCCCAGATGAGTGAGCACCTGGTAGGGGTACTTCAAGTGCCCAGACTACACAATGCCTGTGTGGTTCACAGCTCTTATAGTCTTTGCATCTCCTGCCAAATATGCAGAGAAAATTCACTGGCTTCTAACATCCCCACGGTCTGAGTGCTTGAAATGCTGGCCACCACAACTGCTAGAAAGAAACAACAGATTGGTATCTGCTCTAAACAGCCCTTGCATAAAATGTTGAGTCTTCTAAGAGACTGTGCCCAGATGCTCCCTCCCCTCAGAGCACTCTCCCTCTTCACCATGAGACCAGACCACCTCTCTGAGCAGCTGGAGTAAAACCAGGACAGTGAGAAAGGGGGAAGGGAAGGCAGCATGAGCTGTAAGTCAGGCAGGGAGCAGGAGAAGGGTGAGAGAGGAAGAGATGCAGACTGTGAGACATGAAGGCAGTAGGGACAGAAGAGAGGGCTCAGCAAAGGAAGGGAATATTGAGGTCTGTACCTCAAAGACTTCAGCAGCCTTAGAGAGCTCAATCTTCCTCACATTGTAGAGGGTGAGGGTCAGGATGAGAGAACCTCTGTCATCCTCCCTGCTGGAGTCCAGGCTGCCTTGCCTGTTCAATGACTCTGTGCCACACATCCCCTTCTCCTTATTGGCCTCTTCTTTTGGGCCTGAGATCCCCACCAAATCTGTCTTCATTGGGAGATAGGGGAGCAGATTGCAATAGCCAGATGTTGAGTGGAAACTGCCTGAGGGTGAGGGAGAAATGGCCAGGGGAATTGGTGGGACCGGAGATGCAGTGTGTCTGTGTGGGCGGTGAGCTCAGAGCTGCCAGAAGCAGGGAGACAAGTTGGTTGCTGTGTGTTAGGCGTGGGGACATTTATGTGGGCCATGCCAGACACATTAAGGGAAGCCACCTGTCTAGGATGAGCACAAGGGCCAAAGGTGGCCCTCCTCCCCTTGGTGACTTCAAAGTGCTGTCCTTCTGCTCTCTTTGAAGGTGTCTGTAAGCTTTTCAGCCCTGGATGGGGATTCTTTTGTGGAGAGGCAATCAATTAGCCTGAGCTCCATTTACATCTCACAGTCTGGACTGACCTGCGCAGTGTCTGAGACTGTCCTGCCTCCCCACTCTCTCTTACCTCACTGGGGCCCTCTCGATGTTGTCTGTATCCCCAGCTAACCTATCGGGTCTTCTCCCAAATCACAGCCCAATCCAAGTGTTGTCCCCTCTGCACAGACAAAATGCTGGGAATGCCAGAGAGACCTCAGCCAGAGTCAGAATTCATTGCCTACTTCTGAGCTTTTCCTGCTCACAGGTCCTGAACTTGTTCTACCCTACCCCTCCAAGAGATGAGTGCTGCCTCCAGGCTATGTTCCTCCATTGGAGCTTGTTTCTGTCATGAATTTATCTCTAGTGAAATAGGGTCTCAGCAAAACCAGGGTCACATCTTTCTCATGGGTGGCAAGACAAGCTCCAGGGGAATTCAGCTCTGCTCCTGACAGGGCAGGCAGATCTTCCCATCCCTTTCACTTGACATCAACAAACTTGGTTTTGGATATGAGCATCCATATCTTCATACCCAAAGTGGGCTAGACACGCTGTGAAGGTCATCCTGTAGGTCCAGAGATAAGATCACCCTTCCGGCCTCCCTTTGCAGATGGAGCCATTTTTTATGTGCCCCTTAGCTTATCCTGGCTAGGTCACACCCCCAGGTGCTGTAGTGGTCTTGCCTCTTCCCCAGCTAGGGAAGATAAACAAAATTTTGTTCTCTAGGGATCATGACAGCACTATGTTTTCCCTTGGGCCAAGACAGAGCACTGGGAAGGTCTCGATTTCCTCATCTACTTCCCCACTGACAGACAAACCCAAGGTGAATTTTGCAGCACCATGACCGGGAGGGAGGCCTCAACATCCTGAGGAAGGTTGGCTTCTCCAGACCTTAGGCACAGTGGGCTTTGCAGGGTGTGGTGAGTGCCAGCCTGGGAAGAGGCATCTCCCAGCCATGCCCAGCCTGGGCCCATGGCCCAGGTGACAGGCCACAGCCTGCCATGCAGAACCCATCCCTGTTGCACACTGCGGCACCCTCCAGGCCGGGATTGTGTCCCAGGTGATTCCAGGAGGACAAGGGGGCATCTCAGAGGTGGTTGAATGGCAGCTGCAACTGAATTAGTTGGGTGGAGAAGTGGGCTTTAAAAGGGGAAAAAGGCTCTTCCTACTCCCAGATTGCCCCAGCAGTGGTGGCAAGGCTGGGCACAGGAGAAGAGAGTTTGTCTGATGTTTGTCTGATCACCACAAACAACCTTTTAATCTGCTTTTAATCTGCTTTTTTAATCTGCTACCACTGTAGATATCTCCACCCTGTACAAGCAGAGTGCCATTCATTTGAGATGGATGCAGCATTAATATTTTTAGTTTATTTAGGTTAATTTAGATGGTTACATCTGAACATCAAAATGTCTTCTCTGACAGCTGCCAGCATGGTTTGAAGCAACAGAGGGAGGTTTAAAAAGAACGCACTCTTGTGGACTGCTCCTGTGCTTAATCCCTTTTTCAACAATTTCTGCATTCTTTGGGGAGTAAAATGCCCCTTCTGCAAGGCTGCTGTCAGATCTAGGCATCTTAAGACACTCAGAGGAGTCCACCAGTGCTGACAAGCCCTCCCTCCATCACAATCATTGACCTGGGCCAAGGTGACTGTAAAGGAAAGGGCCTCATGAAAGGGTTTCTTCGATCACCTGAAACAGAGCTGGAGGTGGGGACACTGAGAAATGTGACTGTAGTGGGATAGAAGAGAGGAAGGTTACTTAAAAGATTAGCTTGGGATAGGTTAGTCAGAGTAGCACTCAAAGATTTATGGAGTATGCAAATGTAGAGCAAGCTGGGCTTCGTTGTGCCTTTCTAGGTAATGATACACATTAGGAAGGGGGTTTTGTTTGTATCAGTCTCATAATCTTGGCTGGATGAGCGACAGTCAACCAGTGCAAGAGAGCCTTTTCTTGTGCTGGGGAATACCTCAGATGGGCATTCCCTCCTACCTGGGTATTTAGTTCTGGTTGACTTCTGTGGTTACCATACAGGGAGGAATTAGACTGGTCAGACAATACAAAAAGCATTTTCCTACACAGCTGTAACTTTCTTTAAGCATGAAAATAAGAAGTCACCCATTGAGGAGTACTATTTAAAACGTGATTTATTTGTAGTATTTAAAGTACTTATGTACAAGCTAATTTGTTCTGCAAGAAAATCTACTTTCCATACATTTCCTCTGCTTTTAAAATGCTGAATGTTTAACTTTTTCTCATCTCTGTCTTGCTGAGCAGCCATGCTATGCTGCTTTGGCTGGAGCTATTGCTCATTTAAACGTGCATTAAGGGACAGAGAATCAGGCATGTAGCATCAATATTCTCTAACTATTCCACTTGCACATAAAAGAAACTCATGAATCCTAGGTTCTCAATATCACCATAGAACTACTGCTGTCATTCATAGCAACAACCGGAAGCAGAGGAGCTTGGAAAGCTGTCTGAGGATTAGTTTGAAAGACTTTACCCTTGGGATGAAATTGTCTCTTTGTAGCATACAGTTACCTCATGGGTCCTATTATATTAAGAGAGAAAAAGATGGGCTACTTTCACACTGAAAATACATGTCAAGTGGGATTGAAAGATCTAGAGGGATATTGTGATGAGAAAAAAAGGAATAAAAAATATACAGAGATAAAAAAGGTTACTTCAAAGCATCAAAATGATGCCATTTTGCATACGTATATGTGTATTGAAAAGGTTCCAGCTGGTATCCTTAGATTAGTGTTATTACCCACCATATATATAATGAAAACATCTGTGCTTTCTATCTTCCTAAAAGATGAGGCTTACATTAAAGCAGTGTTGATTTTCAAACTGTAAATACAAAATTAGTATAAGCAGGTATGAGGCTCATGGGCTTTCAAATCCCTCTCCATCTTTGAATCTTCTAACAGAAATGCGACCCCTGAGTCATGTTAGTGTCATGATGCAAAGTTGTTTCAAGCTGGAGATACTGTTCAGCTTTGCTTTGCTCCATTTTGCTCCAATGTGCAAGTGCTGACCTCCCTCCTTCAACCAGGAGGTACTATACAATGTGGACCAGTCCGAGAGGGCATTTAGCTGATTTGAATGAAATTTATTGGATAAACACAGAAACAGCTTCCTGAACAGCAAAACCCTTCTCTCTCCATGCTCAGCCATTGCGTTAAGCTGGAATCACCTTTGGTTCCATTTGCTGACTCAGTTGAGATATACTCCAGGAAAAATAAAACTGCTTTCACCAAAAAAAAAAGGGAGATTAAAGCTCAAATGGGCAGTGGAGATTCAAAAAGGTGTCGTCACTCAGGACCTGTCTTGAAAGATAATGTTTGGGTCTGAATGCAGTTAGACTGGGACACAGCTGACCCAGGTCTTCCATGGCTTTGGTGGGGACTCCAGCCACAGACAGAGTGAGTTAGGGGTTGGAAGGCTCTGATGTCTTCAGCCGCATTGTAAACCAGCACTCCCTCTCCATTTCCAAGGTGCTGGTATCCACATTCTAGGTTGCGAGACCAGGAAGTTAGGAGACACCTTGCAGTAGTGTTGAATAAGGCACTCTTGGGGAAGGACACACACAAAAAAAATGTAGCCTTCACACATCAGCCTCCCCCAGTGAGTAGCTGAGTATGTCTATTAAGAGAAATCTCCCCTTATACCCTGAAAGATCTTGCTGTATACTCTAAAAAGTGTAGCGTTTCAGACTCCGTGGGAGCCTTGGACAACTGGGAGGGACTGAGGGCAGAGCGGCTGTGAGAGAAGGCAAAGTGGATTACTCTGTTCACCATTGACATCCTGTCCCTGGTCCCAGACCTCACAGGCGCAGCGGATTGTTGCTTTGAATGGTGAAGATCTCCTCCTTCTGCTAACCTTTGGCACAAAACAAATACAGACTTCCCCCAGATTCCCAGAAATAAGGTAATTTTTATACATTAGTGAGAAAAAAAGTGGATTAGTGTCTGAAGGCCAGAAGAGTTGAGGGTCACCTATGTCTGTTTCTCTGCTAATCTCTAATAATTAAGATAAATAACATAAGCATTCCTGCAGTACATGCGAAGATAATAGATTGAGGCTAGACAAAGACTGGCACTCGCACATGACAGCTTCTAGTCACTAGCAAGTTACAGCAAATCTTCATTTTATCTTCTGGAGGGCATTGCAAAGGATCCCAATCTCACCTGCAAAGGAAGTAATCAGAGCAGTTAGTTCCAGAGCTAGCCCATTTCTAACACTCCTGTATATTTTTTGCCCTTTATATCCAGTCCCTTGAAGAATAAGGTTGGCAGAGAAGTGTTGAAATGGACAAATTTATTAGGGTCTTACTGGAGTCTGGTCTGCAGAGTCAGCCCTTTGCCTTCATCAGCCATACAAGGCTGGCTCACAGGATCAGAGGAGCTGGGTTTCAGCAGGATAGCCAATGTGAGGGGGAAATTTTTATTAAAGCCATGCTTCTCCCTCTCTTCCTTACCAAAAACAGCTACACCCACACACCACGATCCACCTCAAGGCCATCTGACCTTCCCTAGCCTCTCCCCCAAAACTGGATCTTTCAGATTTAACAAGCTACAGTCAAGTGGAAATGCTTGTTGAAGCTTGGCTAGAATTGGGAAGTAATTTTTTCATGAGAAAGGAGATGTGTGCTGCCTTATCTTGGAAAGCTCAGAGCATTAAATGCAAGCAGATGGAATCTGCCTTGTGGTTCCTATTTCTGGCCCAAGTTTTGAGGAATTCAAGGTGACAAATCTGTAATTCCTTACTATTGATCGTGTCAGCTAAGTTCTTCAGCTGCTTTGCATTGTCCAAGACTTCAATCCTCTGGGTGTAGGGGTTATACCGAACAGAGAAAGGACGAGGGATTGTTTGAGCAAATTTCCTGAGGAAAAAAACATAAACAAATGCACAGTTGGAATTTTTTTCCCACTAACTCTTTTCTTGGTGTGTGCATTTTTTGATTGTGGGGATAAGACAATCTATGGGAGGAAATAACTGAAATTCCTGCTGAGTGTTTTGAGACCCGCATCATTCTGCAACACACTTGAAACTGCATTTGTCCTTATCGCCTCTGTTTTTTTCTGAACAGGACTAATTAAGCTATTGGCGTGGCAACACTGCTCCTGGTATAGGCCAACTATGTGGCAACCAGGATCTGCCAAGCTTGAAAACCTCATTTTCCTTTCAGTAGTGCAAAGTGTTGGAATTCTAATCCGAGTCTGAGTTTCTGGGAAAATAAGGTCAAGTCTCTATGCCATCCTGGTGTACCAAGGAGCAAGCAGAGACCTAACTTCAGGCACGGTTTGTAGTAGCATCCAGGTAATTTAAGAGCTAGGAGATGGTTAATGGAGTGAAGCAGCATTCTCTATTGCAAAATAGTTAATTCCATGTCAGAAGCATTAAGATTTTGGTATCTTGGGAAAATATTAATTTGCATAACCACAGAACTGTAGAAAGAAGGACTTTGAATGGGATGAGACGGTCAGAGCTATTGTTCCAGGCTCCTTGTAGACCCCAGCAGGATACTGGCTTATATATCTGCTTTGGATTACTGAAGTTATTGCTGAAAGAGGAAGGGAAGCACGCAGGAGCTGATTATGGAGCCCCACTACACAGACTGTGACTCAGCAGGGTAAATCCCATACGCCCAGAACAGTGGAATATGCTGGATGCCACCCCCACAATGCTTCCTCAGCTTAAACCTAATTATTATCAGCTAAGGACATTGTCTCCAACAGAATTCAGTGTGAAAAGGCCACAGGGTGTGACGGTGAAAAAATATTATGTTGACTATGATGAATTCAGTAGCATTGGTACAGTTTTTCTAAGAGGAGAGATCACATTAGAAGATGGCTTTCCTAAATCTCCACTGAAGGTAAGATCCCAGTTAGAAGATGAACACCTTAAGCTGAGATCTTTCAGGTCAATGTAAGAGTAATTTTTCAGAAAGGAATTCTGTTACACACAAACACACATGCCCAGATATAAGCCACTAACACAGGCACTGGGCCAACCCCCAGAACCTCCATCTCAATTTAACCACTTTTTCAATTTGGTCACTGAAACAAATAAAAAAAGCTGCAAGATATTTTGTTGCAGCTAAGTAAGGCAGCATCTTCCACTTCCTCAAGGAGCTCACTACTCAGTTAGAGATGTCCACGGAGAAGATAGAAGCTGCGTGCAGGGCATTAATAGCACAAACCAGAAGAGAAGGCTGTCTTTCCCAGGTATTTCCCCAGAGAAAAGGGAACAAGGAGAAGCTGTAGACTTATAATGACTAAGGAAGAAGCAGGGGTAAGAGCTAGGAAGTCCTCAGAGCTGGGGAGCCTAAGGTAGCAGAATATCTTGGGATGCAGCATAGTTTATCTGTGAATGGTAGAAAGATAAGGGACTGCAGGTCTGGGATGAGTCCCTGTGTGGCATCTCCAAGTGAAAATTTTTTTGGGTGTGACCCAAGGCTAACCCCCAGTGGCTTGACTAACATCCAGAAATATGGTGGTGTGTTGGTGTTGTAACGGGAATAGAAATACTGTCAAGTCGAAAACCAAGCTGAAACTAAAACACAGGCTGAGACATTCCTCTTCCAAGAACCAGAACTGAACCTGGACATAACTTCAGAGGAAAAGGAGTTGATGCTATGAGATTTTTTACAAGAACTGCTAATTCTAGCAATGGTAAATTTACTTGGTTTGCATTAATTATCCAGATTTAACCCTAAATATTGGTATAATTGCAATTGAACTGATAATTTTTTTGTTGCATTTTGGTTACACAGATGAAACTCTTAGCTAACTTAGCTAACTAAGCACAAATTCCTGGCTTCATACATAAGGTATATTACTGTTTTGCTCAATATTACTATTGCTCATTTTTGCCCAAGATTCTGAGGACATAAAGTGTTTATCATCTTTAGGCATTGCACAACTTTTTCTAATGCCTCTCAAAACATGATTGTCAACGCAAGACCCGTTATGGCAATGGGATCCACTGTATTTGCAACAGACACAAATGAGTTCTTCTCTGGAATGACAGGATTACCTCAGCTTTTCTTTTGCATCTTTAAAACTTTCAGCAACATAGTAGATAGGCTGGAACTCAGTTACAGGGTACTTCTGCACAGAAGTCTTCTCCAGGACTAGAGGCTGAATCTCAGGCTTACTTGACAAACAATACTGTGAACAAAAAGGTAAGAAATTTATTTCAGTTTAAGAAAGTTCAAATGTGCTGTGAAAGAAATAAAGAGCCACCCCATTTCAGACAGGGAAGAGTTGCTCCTGTGGTATACAATGAAAATGCCACTTATTGGGAAAAAAGCTGGTGTGAGTTCCCTGTGTATCCATACACTTACACATTTTTCAGAGCTCTACAACAAAGTATCACATTTCATGCTACTTCTATGCACAAGGTATGAAGCAAAACCAAAGATCTGAAGACATTCAGAAAAGAAATTTGAATAATTATAAACATATTTGAAATATTTTCTAGAACACACCTGCAGCTCCCCAAATGAAGACAGCAGCCCTGCACCATAAGCCTTGAGGGAATCTCCTTCCTTACACAGTCCAAATTCAACTGTAAACCAATAAACCTGGAAAGAAAATGAGACAGAAACTTATGATACCTTGATCAAAAGTAATATGTGTGCACCATTTATTTGAATACATTTGGAGTTTTCATTTCTATATAAAATGTTGTCATTTGTCAAATTCAAGTGTATAAATGCAATAAATGTCCCTTCAGACTCAAATTCTCCTGAGAGAAGCACAGCACTAGATTCTGTGTGCCTGAGAATCAGTTCAGTTCCTTGACAAAGTTGCGTTTTACTGTGCTTACCTTTGTCAGCAGGGGCAATGAAATTATAGCAATAAAGCTTTACTTTGGCTGGCCAATCCAGTGGAAGTTTTCTAAACTAAAGTTCAAAGTTTGAGTCCTGCTTTACACAGGGCAGGGGTTTAACAGGCTGTTGGTGCAATAGGAAAGGAAGATGTGTGGCCCAATTTGACTCCTGGGTCCGTCCTTTTGGAGGGATACCTGCCCCAGCTCAGGAAAACTACACCATCTATCAGATATGTCAAAGCTGGTGGAATTCTTTGCCCAGGTGGCCCCCAGTTCACACTGCGGACACTAATCTCAGAGGAATACTCTCGTTTTTATTCACAGTTTGCAGCTCTGGGTCTCAGTAGTCTCAGAGTAGCATCCAGGTGAGCTATGTTGACTACAGAGGACATTATCTGCCTGGTAAGATGGAAGAGATGCTTGAAGGTAAAACAACTAGAGAAGCTGCCTCTTGAAATTTCCTGCTGGGATGTAGTAACATATAATCTTCTCTTGCCCAATATGTTTGTGCTGGAGGAAATCTAGTTTGGGCTTCTGTGTTTAATCACAACTGTCACTTTGAATAAGGGGTGCCAAAGCTATTTTCCTTTAATGCAACTGTTTTAGGGTGGGGTTTTCCAATCGTGGTCTTCCCTCTGATCCCATTCAGCTCTATGGGAGTTCTATCAGTGACTTCAGTGGCAGCAGAACTAAGGCAACACAGGGCGCTTTGGAAAATTGAGCCCTCATTTATTAAATTACCGTAGCAAGTTTCTCGATGAAATCATCTGGAGCTCCCAGAGATGCCAGTCCAATTTCCTGTAACAATAAACCATTATTCTTCAAGCTGTTTATTGCAAACATTCTTCCTGCCCCCTCTTATGTAATTGCTCACATTTTAAATGTTACCATTGCTTACTACCACACACAAATGTTTACAGGACATGTTCCTATCATGCAAGATCAATTTCAAACCAGAAATCTCTCCAAAAATGAACAAAGGGTCTTGTCCAAATGTCATTTACGAGGCATGATCCTTTGTGCCTGGTACAAAGCCCACTGAGGTCAAATAAAATTTTCCTCTTGCTTTGACAAGCTTTTGATCAAGTCTACAATGAACATCTGAGCGAATGATAGGGACAAAAGGAGGTAAATCAATCACACCTACACACCTTATATAGTTATCTTTGTTTTGATGGGTCCTGATTAAAGGAGTTTTCCTGGAGCCTTGAATGAGCTATTTTTTCTGAATGATAGGGCATGATTTGAAAGAGCTTATTCATACCTTGGGAGATAAAGGAGATTTTTCTGGGAGGCATGCAATAGTTAGATTCAAAAGACAGGCCCATGAGACTACAAATAACCAGGTTCCTTTCTTGATTTGCTCCAGTGAGGACTGCATAGTGCAGAACTCAGAGGGCTCCCCCCCACACACAGAAAAGACATCAGAGCAGCTATCACCATGTCAAATCCTACTAAGCCAAGGTACAGCAGGGCTTGTCTGGAAGGAAACACCAGTTCTGGGAAAGGGCAAAGTCTGAAGGTGATACTGAGAACTTACTAAGATCAAACTGACTTTAATCTTTTGAGAGGTTACATCAAGCCAGCCTGCCTGCCTTCCTCATTCTCTCGTTCTCTCTTTTTCTTTCTCTTTTTCT
>WEIT01007262.1:10152-21084 GCA_013389985.1 Dryoscopus gambensis | reverse complement strand
AGGGAGCAGCCTGAAAACCGATGTGAAAATAGCACTGGTAAAGGCAAGGAACAGAAAGAGAGGGGTCCTCTGCAGCTTCACAACTTTAATAGAACAGGCAGACAAAGACACCGGTTGAGGAATGCAGCCCCTTTTTGTTTGTGAGCCAAAAGAGGCGGGATAAAGGATTACAACCAATTGAGTTCTGTAAATTGTGAAGTGACAGCGGGAACATCCAATGGGACAAACTCAGGGGAGGGTACCATTTGAATGATGACATGAAGGACTGAATGTAACACAACTTTCTAGAGATTATACATATTCCATAAGGGATATGCATAAACATAAGTATATACATAAAACTGGGTGGGGGAACCTTCAACCTATAACAGAACAATATGCAAAAAGCAGTTCCCGGGGAGGCATGGGAACTCACAGTGACCAAGATGTTAGATTGCGGTTCCCTGAGTGCTCATCCACCAGGAACTTCTTGGTGTGGCTGCTGCTGCCACAGCCACATGCACTGAAACAATTCAGCACTGGTTTAGAAAACAAAATGTCAAAATGGACTGAAACATGGCCGAACATCAGAACTTGTATGAGGATTAAGTGTAAATGTTCTACACGCAGTTTCTTCCTTTCATCTATTCCTTATTTAAGTATATTGCTAAACGGCAAATGTAAGGGTCAAAATCTTGTGGTATTAACCCATGGTTTATTAACTACACTGCACTGTAATCTTCATTTCAAAGAGGGTACACTGTTGCAGTCTCTTGTTTCTGCATTGGCGTGGCAAGCCACAAACCTTCCCGGAGAGCACTGCAGGGCTGCCTCGGGGAGAGCAGCTGTTCTGCTTCCCGTAGCCCTTCCGGGCAGCCCTGCATGGCTCCAGCTAGTTGTCAGCTCCACAACATGGTGGCAGTAAAGGAGGCAAGAACGCTCCCTGCGTGGGGACCACATAGGAACTTTATTCACATGATGATGTGCTGGGTCCCAAAGGCAGAGAGGAAAATGTCAGGGAGTCTGGGATTTTATATGAGGACAAGGCGGCGGAGAGAGCACGTGGACTAATGGTCTCAGGGTGCAGGCGTGGTACATGGGCAGAGTTGGGGTACCAGAACCAACAGGGAAAACCCGAAGGAGTGGTCAGGACTAGGAGCGGGGAAGGGAGAACAATGTGGGAAGGGCAGACATTTAGTAAGAAAAGGAGTGGGGAAATACAGCACCACAGTACACTGATGGAAATGTCATATCACCAATAACTGCTTCTTGGTTGTAGACGAAGGGCAGGCAAATGATACAGTGTAAGTAGAAAATGCTAAGGACCAAGAGCACCAATTGGAAATCTCTCAAGGACTTTCCCAAGATTACTGATCTGCCAAAACCAAGGCTTCTCTTACAAGAGCATTCATAGGACTGGAACATATGTCTGTCCAAATCATAAAACCACCCAATCTGCACAGAATATCCCCAGACGGCCTCACCATTGCAGCAGTCTCACGGAACACACATTTCAGCTCTTATATAAATGATTATTTGAACACAGCAAAGCATTTCTGCTGAGAAACTATTAGTTTACAGAGGAAATACCATGAGGTTTCCTTGCTTCACCGTATTCACCTACTACCAGGTACCTCCCACTGCGCTAGAAGGGCTCACTCAGACAGAGAAAGGCATCTTTCAGTTTGATTTCAGACCACTTCCTTACAACCAAGTGCTCATACAAGCACCTACCTACTATGGTATAACTTTCCTTTCTGCACAAAGACTAAGAATGCCTTTTGTGATGGTTCATACTGGTAAAAGGGAAAAAAAAGATTAAATAAACCTCAAAAGAGATACAAAACAAAAATCCTACCTACCCCCAAGCCAAGCAAACAAACAAACAAATGAAAATGAAAGAGCCTGCCCATCATAGTCAGCTGAGACTTTTTGTAGCTGTCAGTCTTAGTCATATTTGAATTAGACAAAAACATCTAAAACCTTGTAATTAGTCATCAGATTACAATCACTATCCCTAAGCATGTTTTAAATGTAAATCAAACTCCTGACTGAAATTTCACTTTTCTGAGGTCTAAAGTCTAAAGTCTAAAGAAAATAAATGTCAGACACTATAGTTATGACTGATTTAGATTTTATTTAGTGAAATCTGGAGCTAAAATGCTTCTTATTAATACCTGTTAAGACTGTTTTGTCACATTCATATTCTGTGGACAAATGTATTTCTAAGTTGAAAAATAAATCAAGTCAGAACATTTTGCATCCACAGGATATGGCTCAATGGCTTAAAGTCCTAATAGATATCAGTGACAAGTGGTATCCATACTGGGACCAGTGCTATTTAATAACTTCATCAATCAAATAGGTGAAGGGATTGAGTGCACCCTCAATAAATTTTTAGATGACACCAAGCTGAGTGGTGCTGTTGACACACCTGAAGGATGGGATGCCATCCAGAGGGACCTGGACAAGCTTGAGAAGTGAGGCCATGGGAATATCATGAGGTTTAACATGGCCGAGTGCAAGGTGTTGCACCTGGGTCAGAGCAACCTCTGGTATCAATCTGGGCTGGGGGATGAACAGATGGAGAGCAGCCCTGGGGAGAAGGATTTGGGGGTGCTGGTGGGTGAGAGGCTGGGCATGACCCAGCCAGGTGCACTCACAGCCCAGAAAGCCAAATGTGTCCTGGGCTGCATCCAAAGCAGCGTGGGCAGCAGGGCCAGGGAGGGGATTCTGCCCCTCTGCTCTGCTCTGGTGAGACCCCACCACTGCATCCAGCTCTGGGGTCCCCAGCACAGACTGGACATGGACCTGTTGGAGTGAGTCCAGAGGAAGGCCACCAAGATGATCAGATGGATGGAGCATGTCTTCCGTGAGAAAAGGCTGAGAGAATTGTATTTGTTGAGCTTGGAAAAGAGAAGGCTTTGGACTGACTTAAATGCCACTTTCCTTCTGAAGGGAGCCTACAAAAACACAGAGAGAGACCTTTTACAAGAGCATGTAGTGACAGGACAAGGAGGGATAGCTTCAAACTCTCAAAGAGAGTAGGTTTGGATTAGATATTAGGAAGCAGTTCTTTACTGTGAGGGTGGTGATGCACTGGGACAGGTTGTCCAAAGAAGCTGTGGATTCCCCATCCCTGCAGGTGTTCACAATCAGGCTGGATGGGACTATGAAAAACCTGGTCTAGTGGAAGGTATCCCTGTCCATGGCGGGGAGCTTGGAGCTAGATGATCTTCAAGGTCCCTTCCAATGCAAATCGTTCTATGGTTCTATGAATAATTGTGTCATTTGGAAAGATGAGCAGTTGAACTAATTAGCAATATTTGTAATTGTGTACTTTGAAAACTTAATGGTGTTATTTTACTTTTTTAGTTGATAAGTCATAACCATTTAAATTTAATAAACAACTAAATTTAGGTGTATTTCAGTCTACTAAGAATCTTCATATAGTACATTTCTATTCATTCTAAAATTGAACAAGTATCTGTACTACCTTAAGGTAGTTTGAAATAGGAATCAGTAAATAGATAGCTAAATAAAATTAAACAATTGGTGTCTACTACATGCTAAAATACAGTAATTTATGTGTAATATTCTGTGGCTTTCCCTTCTATCTCTTAACAGCCTGTGTGTTGTTCTCCTGAGATATGCAAATTATTGTTTCCATCTGGTTTATTGCCATAAGGGACTGCTTGAGAATTTAGTTTATTAAAGCAAGGATGAATAAAAATACAGCAGCTTACTGCAAAAGTGTGCGCCTGTAACTAGCTCTTCTTTTAGCATCTAGGCAGCCACTACTTTAAAAAATTTTTTAAAAAAAAGTGAAATAAGAAGTGGCTTATTGGCAAATATTGCCAGCCTTTCAAGAAACTGTTTGAAGCACTGTCCTGGGTTACCATGTATTCTGATTACCATCTTCATGAGCTATTGAAGCCAGGTGTGGCAATGTTCCCTGCCTCCTCCCTGCGGATTATCTTTTGTTAATAGCCCCAACAATGCCCTGCTGCATGACTCACAGATAAACTCACTCCTGGACCATCTCCTGTTAACAGGCCCATCAATCCCATTGTGAGATGCCCCGCCCAGGGGAGGGGCCAAGCATTCCCACCTGGATAAAGTTTGGAGGTTTTGCAACAAAGGACAGAGCTCNACAGAGCTATCTTCCAGAGGCGCAGCTTTCTTCTCTCCTGGATTCCCAGAGGAGCAGCTTTCTTCTCTACGGGATGCCCAGAGAAAAACTGCACCCTTTGACAGGATCACTGCTTCAACAGGATTACATCTGCCAATTCAGTGAGGACTGCAGCCACCGTTTAATTGGACTGCTACCAACACCCTGTGACAACAGGGTGTCAGGTTGTTTTTTTCTCACTCTGTCAGTGGTTTGTTTTATTTTGTTTTGTACTCTTGCTTTGTTTGTTTTGGTTTTTCCCCCCAATTTTCCTAGTAAAGAACTGTTATTCCTATTCCCATATCTTTGCCTGAGAGCCCCTTAATTTCAAAATTCTAATAATTCGGAGGGAGGGGGTTTACATTTTCCATTTCAAGGGAGGCTCCTGCCTTCCTTAAGCTGACACCTGTCTTTTCAAACTGAGACAAGCACTCAACACAAATTCCTCCTGATTTCAGGTCAGATAAGAGGTTATGGAAATATTATCTCAGTGGTTTCTCAGATGCTGAATTTCCTAGTTCATTAAAGAGCTAAAGCTTTCCACTCTGAGTTAGCCAACAACTGTCTAGGTGTACCGACATCCTGAGCTGTACAGCTAGATCCAATTTAGTTGTGGGCACTTTTAAAAGAAAATCCTAAGAACCAGGAGGAAGCTGTGACGATCCATGATTGCAAATAGAAACTGCACCTTGGGAAGTCCTGCACTCCAGCATCCTGCATCTGGGCAGTAGCAGCCAAGCCCAGGATCCATTCTGCAGGGGTTGCAGTCAGTATTAATGGCTTTTCAATTGCATCATCCCTTTCTCATTTACCTAGCCAATTTTAAATCCTGCTGGTTAGACAGAATGGATTAAAAGCTAATGAATGGAAACAGAGCTTAGCAACCAGAAACTGGTTTCTAAGAATTTGCTGTTCAATATGCTTGGCTTTCTCCCCCCGCCACCCCCTGCCCCTTTTTTTTTTTTTTTTGTGAGATCCCTGGGAAATTATTAAAAGCTGATTTTGGACATATTTGTACAAAGAATTTTGGCAATACTAATTTTAACTGTTAAGACATACAGAATATTCAAATTTCAAGTATTCAGAAGTTGGTATTTAGTTGGTAAACACAAATATCAAAAAAATTAACTCTGCGTATGCGGCCAATGATTTTGGTTTTGTTGGTTTTTTCATTGTTGTTTCAGTATGGAATATTTTGCCAAATAATCAAATTTGGTTTCCTGTTCCAGTCATGGTCTGAGCTCGAACATAACTAAGTGTCATACTAGAGTGAGAAGTGAGGCATAGCTGAGCACTGGAACCTTGCTACTTACATTAGAGATTTAGCCTTGACAACTGCTGATGAAAGACAGTACTTCTCTGCTAATTAAGTCAGTACTAGAGAAAAGAATGTAGAAAACAAATAAAGCTTCTTGCAGTCTGCAAAGAAAGTTTGCAGATAAAATGCTTGTAATTTCATTTTTTCTCTGAGGTAGCTCCAAAATGAGAAAACCTGGTGTGTCCTGTGAAGAGTGCTTCTTTATACAGTATTAAAAATTGTACGTTACCATTCCTTAACATGTATCCTATACTTTCTTAGGTATTATGTAAAGAACAGGTAATGTAAAAATAGACAAGAAAATGAAACATCATCCCAACTGTCTCCACATAAAAGATGCTCTATCTTTTAAGACAAATCTAGTGCAGAAGAGCAGTTAATTCTTCTGTTCTTTTGGAAATGGGATTTTTTTGGAAGCGAGTCTTCCATGTATGAATTAAGATAATGTAGGAAGCTAAAGGAGCTTGGGCTTTCCTCAGCCTCTACATATGAGTACATATCTTTAGGCTCTGGTTACCTGACCTGGAAGATGAAGACAAGGAAGATCACAACTCCCTCCTTGTTCACACATCACAGTTTTTCCAGAAGGAATAAAAGGAGCCTATAGACACAGGAAAAGGAAAATAATAGCACACATTCCGACAAAAAGAAAGCACAGTCTAGCCTCATCTAACTAGATGTGCTTTGAGCAGGAGCCAAATGTGGCGTAGTTGTCATTTCCAGCTTAAACTATCCTGTGGTTCTGTGGCTATTAGACTGGGGGAGTGTCTTGCTCATGTAAACAAGAGTAGAAAGTTAAGCAAATCTGTGTACATGTTAGAACTGTCCTCAAACTTCTAATCCATTCCTAAAATCCATTACAAAGATTTGTGTGTCACCAGCTGCCATATTTCCTGCTAAATTCTCTTATTCTTCTCTATCTTATGCAGGTTGCTGTGTGAAGTTGCTGTTGCTACTGTGCCACGTTAGTGCAACATCAACAATTTTTCTTTTTCCATTTTTAAGTTGGAGGTCTATGGCTTTCTGGAGAGGACAATAAACTGTTTCTCTTTCAGAGGTCTATGAAAGGCACTGTGAGATGCAACAATCCTGTCAAAATGCCCTGCAGCATGAAACATGCAAAGCAGATGCAGTCACAGAGTTCCACTAAGTCAATGTTAGAACACAGCTCTACAAAGATTAAAATAAATGTTTTCAAAATTTCTGTGCATATTAAATTGCTACTTAAATACATTCAATTTCAAAGATATTCAAAAGCACATTTTAACCCTACAGACATTTTCATTATCATCTAATCATGTAAAAAAGCCATATGGGAGACACAACAGTGTTGTTTAAAAAAAAATTAAAACAGAAAAATTAGAAGAAGACTCAAATGTACACGACATAACTTGAATTTATTTTTTAACTTTGTGTCCAGAAAGAATAATTGTACCCATATTTTTTCTTCTTTTTTCAAAATAAGGTGTGTTTCAAAAAGCATGCTTACAAAAATCTAGTATTAGAGTGTATTGTTACTGGAAGACTAGAACTCTGAAACAGATGAATTTTGTGTTCCATCTGCTCCTCCCAGAAGTCCTTTCTAGTGCTTCACTCTGCTGAAAACCTCACTTCGCAAGAAGAAAGGAAATCCTTCAAAACATTTTCACAGGCAGTTGCTGCACTGCAGAATAATCTTTCACCTGAGAAATCTCTTGGAAAGTGATGTAGAAGTCAACACTCATATCTATTCAGTTTGGGGCAGGAATATAAACTCAAGCTTCTGGCTCAGTTGTTTTAGAAAGTCAGATAGTCTGGTCTAATTTCATACAAAATGGAGAAGTAAAAAGAAAATACAAAGGGAGGGATCAGCAGCATGGAGTATTAAGGATCTTGCCTCAAAAGAGGGTGCAGGAATTCAAACTGAGTCTGCATTATCCCAGATGTGGATCCTTCTCAGCCCAGCCATTAGGAGTTGAGGTCTTGAAGCATACTTCCTCTATGATGAAAGGAAAAAAGGCAGGGTTTTGCAGACTTTGGCTAACAGAAATAAATCTCTAACCAGCCTTTAAGGAGGATAGGAGCTTCCAAAGGCTTTCATCTCTTCTCTGACTCATTTGTGGCCATGAACAAAGTATTTCAACCTTCCCCTCTCTTTTCCTCCAGCTGTAAAATGATAGCAGTAATCCTTCCTGCCTTCTGATGCCTGCAGTGAGAATTAGGTTCACCCATTCCAGCATATAGAGCTACCCAGGTTAACCAAACCAAGCTTCAGTTTTCTTTTCATAGCAGTAGTATTGAACATAACCACAGCAGAAGAGAATGCTGCAGAAGCTGCACTTGTGTCACAGGCAGGAATGTGAGAGGAGGAAAGGAACAGAGACAACATTTTGTGTACCTCACTTTGAGCCCTGAAAGAAGCTTCTGCTGATACACATCATATGTTGACATTTTTAATGTGACTGGTTTTTTAAGTTTGCTAAGAAGGGGCAAACTGAGAACTGGCAAGCCTTGCCAAATGGACACTCTTCCACTCAAGTACTATTTCTCAGTAGTGACCACGAGTCACTTTTCCACCCTGTGGTCAGTGTCAATGATATAAACAATGGATCGCTAATATATGCTGTGTCGCACACTGTCGCGGTGATATCGGATGGTAAAATGCCGTGACCTTCCCAGAAGCGCCTCTAAGGAAATCTCTCTGTGTAACCAGCACACCTGCACTCACACGTACACTCACACTGGATAGCTGGCAAAACAGCCCGACGATGAATGAGCTGAGAGAGTCTTTGCGTGGAGTTCTACAGGAGAGATTTTTAATGTGTCCACACTTGTGCAAAGTTTTCAGAAAGTGCCGCGAGAGCAATGGGGGTCCAGGGGAAGGGAACCAATCAGGAACCTCTGGGGGTGTAACAGAACAGAACAGAGCATTCTGGGGAACGCCATCTCAGTCACCGTGGGCTGGAAAGGAACCCAAGGCCCATCCCATCACAGGACTCCCTTTGTTCCTCATCCAGCAGGCCCACTGGCCTCCACAGCACACAACAGAAGTAGAGGCACGTTTTAGACAACTATATGTGCTTACAAAATATCTAAGAAATATCTGGACCCATTTAGCATATCCGATTGGCTTAATTGCATTTAAAGTACTGTTTTGCCTGTTTATTCTTTGAAGCTTGTCCTTTGTGGGAGACTTGATACCACTCAAAAAAAAAAAAAAAAAGAAAAAAGAAGAAAGAAAAGAAAGAAAAAAAGTTCCTGTATGAAGTACTGGTAGCAAGTGCACCTCTGGGACTTCCTAGAAATCCTGCAGAAGGATTTTCCAGATTATCAGACAAAAATTAACAAGTTCCTAGAGCCAACCATCAGAGCTTTCTACGTCTCCTTCCTCTTCATAGATACAGTGATCTTGCTGGAGAGCAGATTTATTTAATATTTCATAGAATAAAATAACATCTTTTGCAGCAGGCTGTCACCTCAGAAGATAAGGGAATTAACTCTGTTCTCACTTTTTATCCATCTTTTTATTTTCTTCCCTGCAGTAATAGTGCTACCAGTTGCACCTTTTCGTCGTACCTCCTTGTTCCCTTTATACTGCCTCTTTAGTGATGAATATTTCATGGTTTTTTTCTAGGGGCAGAAGGGAATGCATTCCAAAAGCAGATAGCAAACTAAGACACAGAAAGTTTATGAGCTCCATTTCATATAGGATGTGACTAATGGCAATTCATTCTTTTTAATTGTTTGCATGTGTTGTCTTCCTCAAGACCTGCAGCACATTGCACATTGTATGTTTAATTAGTTACCATCACCACCACACATTCATCTAGAAATTCACTTTTCAAGGCAGAGACTCTTTATTAGCTTATTTGAAACATGTCCAATTTATATGTGCTTTACCATAAACATGTGGGTGAGGGAACAGAAGCCTTTAGATCTTTAGTAGTACTCTGAACCACTCACCACCATTCTCCTGTACACCACTTGCATGCACATCATTGTTTCTGATTATCAACACACAGGTCCCATTCCACAAAACAGCAGGACCTTTCTGTCTATTCTGAATGGAAATGTAATGGAAAATTCCTCTTCCTAAACAATGTCTTTCCAGAACAACATTGCATATAATATTAATATGCCTCAACATGATCAGATTGCAGAAGTAACATAATGGCTACTGGGCTTCTTGGGACGCTACCAGTTACAGCAGCTTACTTGATAACTCAAAGCTGCCACACAACATCTGTATCCACTGTTCTGCAAGGAAGGTCTTCCTTTGCACAGAGGTTTTAATTTAACTTTCCTGAGTCAAACGTTCACATATTAGTCCACCTAGGAAGAATCAATACTATGTTTTTTCAGGCTGACCTAGTTGTGGAATCACAAAATCTAAGCTGATTGTCTGATGTCAGGAGTCTGAAGGAAATCAGAATCTCTCAACTTCTGCATCAGTATCTTCCACAACCAAATGGACAACTAGGTTTATATAATGTGCTGCAGCTAGGAAATGCAGTTCGCTCAAAAGTTCCATCTTCAATTCAATGCACTGTTTTGCTGCCAAAGCAGCAGAGTTTAAAAGTTTACAAAGCAATAGAGTTTGAAAAAATGGATTTTCAAAATACTTTTATTGTGCTATTTTTCTTACTGGGCATTCACAATTAACCTGCAAGTAGCAGTTAAAGTGCAACCATGAATGTTCTAGTCTTGCTGCTGCAGCAAGAATGGTGCACCATACATTCTGCGCATTAAAGTCTAGCCCCTGAATCTTGAGCCAGATGTGCATTGGAATGCTGAAAATCTTGACAACTGTGATGGATGTCAATTTTGAAGTTTAAAAATGTGTGAAGAAATATTTCTCAATGAAAAATACAAATTCATGGCTAGCATGGAAACTGTGTGATAAATACAAACAGAACTGCCAGAAACCTCCAGCTTCTATTGAAACCCATTCTCCCTAGTCCTTCCTAATTGTTTTCAAATATTTCATAAGTGACTTGATTGCTTATCTTTTAATAATTCTCTTAACTACATTACAGCACAGCAAAATTATCAAGTAGGCTAAATCAAAGGTAATTATCTAAAAGTTGGTATATGCATTTTTTTATGGCACCTGAGATTTCTAACTAGGCTTCATTGCCCATTGTTGAAAAAAACACGAGTACTGATCATATTTTGAGATGCAAAAAACTCACACTTCTTCTGTGCACATACAATGATCATTAACATTTGAACTTCATGTTGATGGAAATTGATAGTTAACTCCATATTTTTGTTACAAATTACTGTTTTAAGCTAGAGACTTCACAGCAGTGCAAGGAAATACCATAATGCAAACCGGCTGGTCAATAAACAGTGTTAAACAGACCAGTTTATCTGAAATGAGAGCTACAAGGATAAACAGAAAAAGAAGACACTTTGAAAAATTCTGTAACTATTTCCCAGTTAAGTTACAATAAGCTTAAAATGCCATTAGACACAAGTGAAA
>WEIT01007258.1:27808-41186 GCA_013389985.1 Dryoscopus gambensis | reverse complement strand
CTTTCTCTTTTTTTTTTCCCCCTGCTTTTTTAGAGGGAACTGTGCCATAACTTGGTAACAGAAAGAAAAACTACTGAGTATGGTGAACATGTCAACAGCAATAACAATGCAATTTTTTTATTAATGTATTTCTTTTAGTTTGGGCATAGCACAGTAAGAAAAAAAGAAATTAAGTGTAGAATTACATTTTTCAGTTAAGAGAGGAGCTGTTTTGTTATTAGAGTTAAATGTAACAAATGTGGTTTTGACATGCCATTGTTAAATTAACTAAACATTTTTCAGTTTAACTGAATTTCAATTTATATAACAATGGAATTCAAATGCATTTGGCCTTGGTTTTTAGGCAATACCCCTGTCAGGTTTTGGTACAAAAAAACATATGGAGGGCTTTAACTTTTTATCTGTAAGAGAAAGTGTGCATTTTTCCCCTCATCTGGTAGGGATGAGTTTTCACACAACTCCTGTGCTGTGTATCCATGTCAGGGACAGGAGAGGCACAAAACCAGTGCCACATGAATCAGTTTTCTGTAGTTCAGCCAGGCTTCGTCAGCAGATATGTTACTTCTCCTCTACTCATCCTGAAGTATTTAAAGCTGTAAAAAGAAACTTCTAAAGTCATTCCTTCATCTTTTAGCACAAGATGCTTCACTCAACTAAAATAATAATGCATAGCAGACTTTTGGGGCCCAAGAAATTTATAAAAATATAGCTGGTATTAAAGCAAGAAATTTGCCATAATCTGTAAAGGAAAGGATAAAATTCTATCTTCGTTAAAAGCAATGGCAAGATGCATACTGATTTCAAAAGAGTTAGGATTGCATGTATAGGTAAAAATCAAAGACTCTGTAATATCTGTTTGCTACATCTTAAAAACATACGCTACCTATTATTCATTCAGTCATGGGAAATGCAAAGTGTGTTCAGGTCTTTTCACCAGTGTATCAGTCACCAAACATGTAGAAGTAATGCTAAAAATTAGTTCTTAACAGACATGAAAACACTGTAATAGGATAACAAGATAAACTGATATTTCCTCATGACAGATAATTGCTTCTCCTCATTGCTTAATGTTTTCAAGAATATATGAATGTAAAAAAGTCAAGAGGTTTTGGCAAGAAAAACTGAAGAACAATGGAAAAAATATGTTGCTGACTTATCACAAACTGCTATGTGGGGTTTCTTTTCATTTTCTAAAGATTTCCATAACAGAGAAAATAAACATGGTGAAATGTTTGAAATCAGAATATTTCCCAAGCCTCATGACATATTGTTCTGCCTAGCAATAACACAGCAGCATTCTGTAGACAATTTTATATAGAGACATCTAACAAAGAAAATACGCTTTTAGACCAGTTTCTGTCCCTCAGGATTTGTAGAGATGCAAAAACACATTAAATGTATGTGTTGAGCTTAAATGCCATCCACAAAAGACCACACCATTTTTCAAGTTAATTCTTTCTTCCATAATTCCTTTTTTCTTCCATTCGTGCTGTAAAACATGGCAACACTGATTCTAATGTTTTGTTTCTGAACAGCTGTGTAAAATTTAAGTGCAGAACTGAGAACACATCCAGGGGCTTGGAACGAAGTTGTACTTCAAAGTCTTTTATAGATATTGTAGATGTTGAAAAATTCAACTTCATTTCATTTTTTAGCCAGTCAAATTCATTATAGGATACCATCCCCTCTTTTCCTTCAGAGCTGTAATATGCTAATATTATATGGACTTCACATCCATAAGGTTTTGAGATGTTGAGAAAACTCTTACAAATAATACCTGCAAAGGGGGTGCTAGAAGTATTTTACCTCAGCATTCTTGGAGAATTCACTAAGCTACATATTGCAGAACATAGCTGCTCTCAGTTTATAATATATTCTGAAATTCTTTCAAACTTTTGGGCATTTTTAGCATTAAAAAAAATAAATCTGGAGAAATCTTGTTATCAATCACTACATTCTTCATGTATAATCAACCCTGTATGTTGAGATGCTTGTGTGGTCCTTCACCTGTAGCCCTAGAAGCAAAGCAGAGAAAAGTGCTATTCCCAATGCATAAGTCTTTCTGACTCTTTGCATTTGTCCAGAGTTAGAGATAAGTGTGTTCATTGTGTGGAGTGGAGTTTCAGGTTCCTTTGTGTCTCTTAGGCTCAGAACTGAAGGGCTTCTCCTCTGGTACCAGCTATCAGCAAGGTGCTTTTCTTCCAGAGCATGCTTTGCCTCACAGGGCCCCATGCTTAGCGGGCACAGCATGTTCCCAGGTGCCAGCTTTAATGCCCCTAGGTGGGCAGGAAACTGCCAGGACAGCTTTTGCCTACATGAAGAGATAGCTCAGGATAAATTATTTCATTCACATTATTGCATACATGCAGAAATAGCCCAGGACAGACAAGTGGGTGTGGTACACGTGCCAAGGAAGGACTATGTGGAACCTACGTGCTCTAGAGCCAATCTCACATCATGGGACAATTCAACACAGCACAGAACTCTGTCTGCCATTGTATCAAGGAAAATAAGTTTAAAGAAGGCCTCACAAAGTCATCCAGTTCCTCATCCAAACACAAATCAGAATCAACCCTACCTGTGTATATAAGTGTCTGCAGAGTGGGTGCCAACAGGATGGAGCCAGGCTCTTCTCGGTGCTGTGCAATAGGACAAGAAGCAATGGGCATGAACTGGAACATAGGAAGTTCCACCTGAACATCAGGAAGAGCTTTGAAGATGACTGAGCACTAGAACAGGTTTGCTAGAGATGCTGTGGCGTTTTCTTCCCCAAAGATACTCAGGAAGAGTCTGGACAAAACCCTGAGTAATGTGCTCTAGGGGATCCTGCTTGAACAAGTAATTTGGACTGAATGACCTCCAGTGGTCTCTTCCAGCCTTGACCATTCTGCATTTCTGTGATTCTGTGTGCTCAGTTTTGCTCTAAACATGCTCTAGACATGTGCAGTAGGGATTCTTCAATATTTTTCCTTCCCTTTGCATATGGTCGACTCAAGCACCACTTCTTTTCACAGTGTCTGGCTTGTGATGCAGACAGAAGGCTGCCCAGCAGCAACCCTTGCAGTCTGCTTTAATGTGCACTCCTCATCAGCTTCATGCTTTATTCAAATATCCAGCAAAGAAGATGAAAGAAAACACAGGCCACAATGATTCACACAGATTATAAAATGTCTGCTCTATAATCAGTAGAAAATAATTTGTCTGCCTTATCAACAGCATTAGTCTCATTTACGTAGAAAAATAAACTGCATGAAAAATGAGCTTCAACCTTGGCAACATCTACTTCTTACAATAGAGCAGTGACTGGAAATGAAAGAGGTATAGCTGCTTACAATCTAAAGGCATATCTGAACACATGGATGTGTGCTGCATTCCTGAGCATTACTTGAATTCCCTTTGCATGGTGAGACCTGATGCAGAAGGCTGTGGGGAAGAAAACGAGAGACATAAATGACATGATATGTCATTTTTGTGACATACAGCACAGACCACTATAAACTAAAGAGAAAGAAACTTTTCTGTAATGGAAAATGAATGGTGTTATATTTTATATTTAAAATACCATGGAAGTTTATGATCTCATAATCAACATTACACAAAGAGGTATGTGCTTTATGAGGTGCTCTTTTGCACTGTGTTCCCTAACACTGATTGCCCAAGAGGCAAGCAGCAATGTGGCAGGTAGGGCCATGCATTTGCTTTATGTTTTACCTGGGGGTGCAAGAAATGAAAACGCTCTTTAAATTCTTAAAATATTTACGACTTAAGAAAATCACCCTGAAGGAAGTCTTCTTTTATGTACAATAGAAAAATAACACCTTTGCACAGAACTCTGCCTTGACCTATAAAAAACACTGAACAACATTTTGCTGTCAGCATTGTACAGCTTTAAAAAAGGTCTCTTTCTCCATTAGAGCTGGAATTTTTGTTAAAAGTCCTGGGAAGATCAAAACCTACCTTAGATCCAGATGTAAAGTATTAAATAGGTTAGAAGGAGACAAAATAGAGGAGGGAACCTATCCGATAAACATCAGCGATGAGTGCTAATACATTATTTCAAAGCCACATATTTATTACATCGGGGAAGATTGATGCATTCCAGACAGGACAATCAAGAAGAAAGTCACAGACAGTTGACAGTACTAAGGTTTTGCTAATTTCTTTGGAATAAGAGTTATCTAATCACTTATTCATTGTTTTCCTTCTGTATAAAAATAAAAAGCTTACAAACACATTACAATAGTCTGACTTTTAGTTGCACCTCCTTCCACTGACTTTTCAGCAGAGATACAAAATGTAACTTATTCCATTATTGTACCTTAGTATCAGATTAAATAATAATGCAAATGTTTCTGCTATTTATTTATCAGTATTCAAATCAGCTGAGTTAATGGATAAGAAGAGGGGGGTTTTATCATTTAGTCTACATTTGCAGATACATAACTTGCTCAGAGGACAAAAAAAAAGCTCTATGTAAATCTTTCTACAGAATTTTCATAGTAAATAATATTTCCGTAGTGACTCTGAAAGCTGAAGCATATTTTTATTTTTGTTCAGCCTTGGGGGGCTGTCCTGTTGACTTTGTTACAACAGAGATAATTTGGTAGAAATATCTGGAGTTTGCTATGTTTGCTGTAGGTTCACTATTCTATTAAATTTCCACTAAATTGCTGCTAGATTTTAGGTGTATGACTGTTTAGCACCTAATTTATTACTCTGAGAGTGGCATCTTTTCCTTAACTATTAAATGTAAATAATTTAATAAAATATCCTCAGATGTCACTTTTAAGATGTAAATAAGTTAAATAAATATTTAATTGTAATATTCTGGATAATGAAACCAAATTTTTTTTACTTTTCTGAAGTAGCAAAAGATTTTTCCATTGGTTCCAATGGGTTTTGAATTGAGATCTCCTCAAAACTTCTGAATTCAGCAGTCTTTGTAATTCTACTGTTACTGTTGACTCGGAAGAAGCTTTCCCAACACGATATAATGTTTTAAATTTAAAAAAATTCTTAAACAAAATTTGTCAGTTTCTCATATACAGAAGTATTTTTATAAGGACATTCATAGGAAAAAGGAGGGGTAAGGAAAACCTCTATTCTTTATTGGGTGGGGGAGGAATATAGTCACCAAAGATGAGGAAAAGGCCAAGGGACTTAATGCCTTCTTTGCCTCATTCTTCTATGGTAAGACTGGTTATCTCAGGACAACTGGCCTCCTGAGCTGGTGGACAGGGATGGGGAGCAGAATGGATCCCCTGAAATCCAGGAGGAGGTAGTTAGTGACCTGCTGTGCCACTTAGATGCTCACAAGTCTATGGGATCAGGAGGGATTCATCCTAGGGTGATGAGAGATCCAGTGGAAGAGCTGGCTAACCTGTTCTCCATTATTTATCATCAGTCCTGGCTAAATGGGGATGTCCCAGATGACGGAAAGTTGGCCAATGTAGCACCCATCCACAAGAAGGGCAGGATGGATATGCCGGGAACTATAGACCTGTCAGCCTGACCTCAGTGCCCAACAAGGTTATGGAGCAGATTTTGATCTTAAAGGTCTCTTCCAGCCTTGAAGATTCCATGGTTCTATGATCCCATTCTATAAAAAGTTTGGGATTTCTATATAGACTTCTATATAGACTTTTCATTTGATTTTTGCAGCTTACTCAAATCAAGTTGCAAGGAGTCTAAGATATGAAAAACCTTTGAAAAGAATATTTATAAAATGTTTCATTCATCAGTTTCAAGATTGTGTAAAGAGCTCTTCATCTTAGCCCATAAAATAAAATTTTGAGCGTTGCTCCTACACGGTGCTGGATATTCCCTCTACTCTGTTAGAAATGGGTTAATAGTTTCTGGCAAATATTTAACTTGTGTTTTAATTTGTATACGTCTCTCACGTACCTTTTGGAAATAAACATAGTGCCTTCCCAGTGTGAGGTAGGAATTTTATAGTTCGCGTAAGCTGTCTTCTCTCAGACTGCTCTGTGACAACTACAGTAGAAAAAAATGGCTCAGATTGAGAATGAATATTTTAGATAACAGTGATATTACACCTTCAGTACTTTCTGTCACCACACCTATTCATCACATCATCACACCTATTCATCTTGATGGTCCGCTGGTTTCCTCCCTGTGACCCAAGGGCATACAAGGGGGTGTCTGTAATGGGCTGGCAGATATTTTTACCTTATGGTGGCTACCAGTGAAGTGCGAGTGCATCATTCCTGTTAATATGGATATCAGGCTGCAATTCTCCATAATGAAGGAAGTGAATTATCAGGCATTTTTCTAAATATCTAAGTGTGCTTATTATTAGATGTGGCTTGCTGGCAAGGTTGGCTTCCCCCTTGCTGGCAAAGGGGCCTTGCAAATTTGGCATGGTGTGCCATGGAGAGCAGCAGGAGAACCCCTCATGGAGATTTCCTGCTATTAGTAAAGGGACTGAAGGGTCTCTAAATCTCTAGTTCTAGACTGAACTTGAAAAATTCAGCTTGACAGTCCATGGGATTCCCACCCCGGTGAAGATTTTGGAGGAACAGGAGGAATAAATGCCTTTTTCTGGTGAATCAGCTCCCTCATTTCCTAGAAATACTCTTTTCTCTTGTGATACAATTTTGTTCTTTAACAAATGAATTCAAAAGCTGGATGAACAACCTGAGTAAATCTCCATGACTGATAGCCTTGTCCTTGGTTTAATCTTGAAAAACTGTGTATATTTCTGCATGAATTAAAAGCAGTTAGCAAACTCTAATTTTCTTGGGTGCTAATTATCAAATTTTTGCTAAACAGTTGAGTACATATTTGCAGCCTTTGTAGCTTTTGTCCTGCTTCACATTCCAAGGAGGGAACATGTGATTTTATTGATGACAGCAATTTTAATTAGTTGCAATTTCCACTGGGATAGGTAATGCTGGAGAAATCTGCATTTGAAAAAAATTAAACAAACAAACAACAAAACTCTAGAAACACAATGCAAACTGTATTATAGCCTTGCATTTTATCTTAACTTAAACAATGCAATCGAAAGAGCAGAGTTCTGTCATTTTACTAGACATTCCTCTGTATTATCTATTATGTCTTACATCTTTCATTTTTTAAAAATTATCTCATTGAACTTTCAGAGTTTTTCAATTCATATATAATAATCGCTATTAAAGAATTTTTTTCTCCCCTGAAAAGAAAGCAACAAGTGCACAAAGGCTACATCAGGATTACTGTCATAAGTGAGGACAGGTTTCCGTGTAGCAAATCTGATTTAATTCCCTTGCCTCAAGTTTTGTGCTGATGTAGAAGATTCGAAAACCTCCAATTTTAATAGATTGATACTGATAAAGGTTCAGCCTAAAGATGAGTGGTACACAGTTACTTAAATATTAACATTTAAGAAGTTTTATATTAAGTTAATGAAGAAAAATTAGTACTTAAATTACAAAATAAGCTTTAGTAATATAGAAGTGTTAATATTGCATAGATAAGTATCATGCAGGGATGATTGTCCTTGACAAGAAAGATGACTGATTTTACTGTTAAGACGCCAAGTTTGCTTATGTTAAGCCTAAACAATGAGCTTGCCTAATGAAATAAATTGCCTAAATAATGCCTAATGCAATAAATACATGTATTAAAATATATGTATTTGAAATAGGCTAGTACTGTCCTGATCTCAAGGTAACTGTAAAAGGTACTTTTCTTTATATGCAGATTTAGCTGTAATGGATCAATAAAACTCAGAACCCTGCCTCATTGTGTACATCACATCTGTAATATATAATTTTCTAGTGGGCATGTTAATTAAATGTCTTGAAAATATAAGGGGTGTAATAGAGAAATATTTAAAAGCCAGTCCTACTCTCAGATATCTACCTTTCAACTTGCTTTTATCATGTTAAGATTTTTAACATGAAAGGTCTTCTAAGTAAGTTCTGTTATCTTCAGTTCTGATTTCTTGTGATGAAAACAATGCATTTCCCACTAGGGAGAAGAATGCTGTGCTAACAAAATACATTGTAGTAAGTTTTATGAAAGTGTTTAAAAGGAATCAGCTATGAACCCTGTAAAATTAATTCAAAACTAGAAATACCCATTCTTAAGAACACAGAAGAATACTTATAGGTAGAGCTAATGTCCTCTGTTAGACAGATTGGTATAGCTGGAAATGTTGATAAATTTCCAGACAATATATGTTTCAAACTGATGATGATTTCATTTACCCAAAGGCTCCTCTAAGATTTCTAACCATACCTACTTATAAACTGTGTCTTGTTTAAAAACTGCCCTCATTTTTCCTAAGCAGATACAGCACCTTGAACCTTTATGGAGTTAAGAACTGCAAGATTTAGTGTATCAGCATTTGTCCCTTTACAAACATGGTACAGATACTGCACTAGATAGGAAATTTGGATTGTTTTCTGGCATGTCTGTTCATGAAAACCAATAAATATGTATTAGAAATTATAGATGAATATGAACAATATATGAAGTAATTTTGTACAGATGTTAATCACTAGGTCATACTGCCATCAAACAGAAAAAATAAAAGAAAATTAAACAGAAGATACTATTAAAAAAGATAACTTTTCCCCCTAAATTGTGTGACTTTCTCTGGAGGTGCATAGGACTTACCTTTCTAAAAGCCATTTGCTCTTTTGAGCATGTCTGCTGAACACAGCTCTTTGCTTTCCAGGCAGAACTTTCAAAATGACCCTTGATTAATATGCATCAAAGTAGAATAGTTAACAAACTCACATTTTCACATGAAATAATATGAAGAAATTGTGAAACACATAGCATTATATATTTTTGCCTTAGTTATATTAACGTCAGCAAAATATTTTTTATCATCGTTATCATATTCTCTTTCGGAAGGTGATGTGAGATTCTTTTCTCCTCACTCTGCATGCCTGAAAAAGTGAGGTGCATTGGAGTATAGTATGATTCACTTAAAAATGTGAAACTTTAGTACAGAAATTAGGTCAAAGTTTCAAGAAATTACTTTAGGAACTGTCTTTTGCTCTCAGTTGGGTTTAGACACACAGAGGAGTAAATCAAGATGTCTCAGGTTTAAAGTGCAAAGTTAGATAAAAAGTTCTAAGGTGAGAGGTAAAAAATTACATATTGTCTTTTGATAGCTTAGACTAATCTCATATTGAGTTACTTTCATTAAAATATAAAGATTTTCTCAGGATATCTCATGGACAAATTGTTCCCATCTATTAGAGAGAGGAGAAATTCAGCTGGGGCCACAGTACTGGGGAGACTGTCCAAACAGTATTTCATTATTCTCCTTCAACATATTAAAAAGGAACTAAGACCTTAAATCAAGAGAAATGTTGAAGGAAAATTTACATAAGGAGAAAGACTTCATGACTATAGCACCTGTCTGCAGGTAGACAACATAATTGTATCCTTTGGAAACCTAACACAGGTTAACTATTGTCATATTTAGAATTTGTTCCTAATAGGAAAAAAGTATGTTTATGCATATATATAAATGAACTGCATAGTGAGAAAACAGAATTAACTTGAATAATGTTGCATATTATCAGGTAAATTTTTTGTTAGCTTTGTAAATTTTTGAAAGAATGCAAAACATACATTTATATAATTTGTTTCATTACTTCTGAATTTGCTTGATTGAACTGATGGTTAGAGGCGTGGAACATCTCTCTTACAAGGAAAGACTGAGAGAAAAGGATTTGTTCACCTGGAAAAAAGAAGGCTTTGGGGTTACCTAATTGTAGCCTTCCAGTACCTGAAGAGAACCTTTTACAAGAGCATGTAGTGACAGGATGGTAAAGGATAGATTCAAACTAAAAGAGAGTAGGTCTGGATTAGATATTAGGAGGAAGTTCTTTGCTGTGAGAGTGGTGAGTCTCTGGAACACTGCCCAGGGAGGTTGTGGATGCCCCATCCGTGGAAGTGTTCAAGGCCAGGTTGGATGGGGCTCTGAGCAACCTGGTCTGGTGGAAGGTGTTCCTGCCCACGGCAAGGAGTTAGAATTACATGATCTTTAAGATCCCTTCCACCTCAAACCATTCTATGATTCTATGATTTCACACACAAAGTTATTTTTTTACTATAGTCCCACTAAGATGTAATTCTTACAACACACCAAACTTTGTATTTAAACTCCTGTGTTTGAAAATGCTAAATTAAAATAGACTGCACAGTTGGAATTTATGCCTCTTTCCCACAAGCACTTTGAGAGTCTTTACCTATAAAACACTTTTTTTTTTTCTTTTTTTTAGAGGTCCTTTCCCTCATTGAAGGAAATGGATAGCATTTTCATTTAGCAATCAGTAGCCCATTCTTTGGTTTATTGTTAGTGGTTTTGGTTTTGGCTTTTATTGTTCAATGTGTATATCCCATCTGAATGATCAGAATTTTGGCTGAAGAAAAGTACCAGTTAAGCTCAAATCTGCCATAAGAGACTCATGGTTTCATTCAAAAACTCTTTAGTTTACCAATTTTTGTTTCCTTGTGATGTTGTACATCAATTTTAAGCATAGGGTTCTGGAACACATCCAGTTAAGACTAAAGAGACTGGATGACTGTCTTTCAGATTAATCTTTCACTTCTTTCACCTCTTGTAACTGAACAGAAATCTCTTAGCAAATTCCTGGTGAAGATTGTAGCTCTTGAAGAAAATACTGCAATTCTCTGTTAAACTTCAGAAGAGAAAAAAACCCCACATTAATAATTCTACTTGGTGTTCATACTGCAGAGACACACAGCTTCAGACAACAATGAGAAATAACATTTAATTATTAAAAAAAAAATAAACCCAAAACCCAAAACAACTCACAATAAGGACTTAAGTTGTATAGTAACTGCTCACTCTCTCTTTTAATATTTTGAGTTACTGATCAGAATCACAAAAAATTCAGTTATACTTAAACATATGCCCTTTTTGTGTCCACACAGAGAATTCCCTGGGAATGATGATTATACATCCAACAAGCCATTGTTGATAGTTCAGAAAGACAATAGGAAAAATATCCTGGTCCAAAGACACTACTTTTGATTTTTGTATATGTGTGTATTTCTTTATCTTAAAAAATTATATATATTCAATAGCTCCCTACTTGTTGACACTGGGAGACAAAGGCTGAATAAATTCCATATAATAAAAAAAGATTAATTTCATGCTGTCTAACTAAAATTTCTAAATTCTGCCCTTCTCTGTAAGTGAACAATTTAAAATCTATGCCTGTGGCCCACAGTTACCAACCCTGAGCCATGTTTCAGAAATACATCTCTTGACACCTGCCTTGCTTTCAGTAATTAATGATGACTCATAACTTGCCACACTAAAATGAGAGTCTTTGTTTATTCCTTATCTCCCTCTTCCTTCTTCCATCTTATTCAGAACACGTTAGAAATATTTAGGACTCCCAAAGGGCTTTATCAGGAAACAAATTTACAAGACCCTCAGTGCTGCAAAAAATACAGCAGTTTCACTGATAATGTTACAAAACAATATATAATAACTACTCCATGGTCATATCTTCAAGCTTTTAAGTATAAAATGAGAAATTAGAAGATAACTAGCTTAACTCACCGTTAGGATAATGTCCCTCCTCTAGCATAAAAAGACAGTATTAGCTATTAGGAAAAAAGAAAGAAAATTATCCTGCAGACCTCTGCAAAACAGTCTGGCATGCACAGTTTCCTTTGCCCTTAGACATTAATGTGTTCAATACAAATCACAAGTTTGACTTTCCAGATCTTTTCCAACCATCCTGGCTACTGCCCCTCAGGTAAAGGAACACTGGACTATCATGAAAGGGTAACAGCAAACCCTGCCATGATCTGGCCATGGTGAGCACCAAAAAATGAGCCCATGAAACGAAGGCTTTGCCAAATGACAGCATGATTATCATAACAGAGCTAAGTCATATTGCTGGAAGGCTCTTAAAAGAACCAAGGAAAAAGTGATTATCAGCCAGCAGAAAGTGAAGACACACTTTGGAGAGCATGATAAAGCATTGTTGCATTCTGTCAAAACTGAACAGGTGAAGGAGAAACTCTGTTCCGCACACAGCATGCTGGGATTCAGATTTTTCTGCACTTTTGGTTGAGTTTTGTGATGCAGAAATACATGTTCAGCAACTCCCCAATGTATCCTGTTCTTTCTAGTGTTTCCTATCACTTGTACAACTGAGTCTGGGTCTACATCAATCCCATAGAAACACAACAGAAGCATCTCCTGATAAGAACTGGTCTCAAGGGCAAAACTACTGTTGCTGTGGCATTGTCATCCATATTATACACACCTCAGGGGTTTTGCTGTACATTCACTCTAGCCTGGCCCCTTGGACTGAATCCCCTGGTCACTGACATGCATTATGCATGCTCTTAGGCTATGCCTTTTTTCACACTGGGGGATCCTAGACTTCTAAAACTGCTGCACAGCATAACCTAAAGTGCAGTGAGTGAAGACAACAGAGAGACTCACTCAAAAGCAACCTTCCTTATCTCAACTGAAATACCCACCCTTTGAGGACGAATTTTTAGTTTCCTTCAGATGGTGAAGATTCTGAGGATGTGAGACAAGCTGTCCCCTATCTTTTTGCGTGGTTATTATGATTATAACTAAAAGTCACATACAGTGTGTGGGACAGGGGAAGATAAAAGTCCTTATGTCCTCCCCATTTTACAAAGCTTCTCAGGAAAAATCACTATTAGCTGTTAAGATAGTTAGTTGTAGAAACCTAAACAAATACTCATATATGGATAGTCTTTAATATCTTTTACTTGTATAAAGCAGAATATATTATTACTGGAGAGAAGAATGACACATTTTCTTTCTAGTCCCTTTTAGTTAAAAATAAAACAAACCAGAAAAACCCCAGACAGAAATAACAGAAAGACTGTTTAAATATCATAAATATATTAGGTGGTATCCTGCAAGGCAGACAGTATTTTCCATGACATTCACAGACAGCAATATGCCAAAATAGCTTGCATCAAGTGGCTGAGTGGGAGGCAGAACAGTAATGCTATAAACATAAGCCTGGGCTCTCACTGCAGGGTTGTCCTTCTCAAAATACAGGACATATTTCTCTGAACCCTCACTGTCTTCACACGAATAATCAGCACCAGGAAACTCAGTTTGTCTAACTCATAGCCAAGAGATGTAGAACTATCTATTGCTCCTTGGTGAAATAAAGTGTTGTGGGCCCTAGGAGAACCAAGTAAGGAAGCAAGAACAGCAAGAGGGATTACCAGTCTTTGTGATCATTGCAGGGAAATATATTTTCTGTTCCAGGTTTACTGGTTTTTTTTTATTCTGTGATGGAAATGGAAATGCCTCAGCTACATTAGTGGGCGAGGAAATCTTTTATTGTAGCTGCATAATGATTGTAATCTTTTT
>WEIT01007258.1:13125-27785 GCA_013389985.1 Dryoscopus gambensis | reverse complement strand
TTTTTTTATCCCCAGGATGCTAGGAAACCCTTTCAGCCAAACAGAAAGAAATAATGGGTGCCGAACACTGAAACAAGGACAATGCTTATCTGATCAAGTAGAGTAATTCCATACTTTAAAACAAGTTTTTCTATTCAATGCAGACTTCAATGGAGGTGCAGACAGCAATGCCTGCCCTATTTCTAAGCATAGCTCTTTTTGGTTTCATATCTGAAGGAAAATCCCTACAGACTGTGTGACTCTAAGATTATGATCATTAAATTCAAAGTCCTATGAAGATAAAAATATTAGAGCAGTCTGTCCAAAACAGTCACCCAAGTACCCAAGTAGGAAGCTTGAGTTTCAAACAAGGAAAATGGAACTGAGCACTGTGAAATAGAGTCTGAATTTTTGTCCCCAGTTCATCATAACAGAAAATAAATATGGGGAAAGGATGGAAAGCCTACACTTTATCTTTGAGGAGAGGAAATGAGCTTTGAAGATGGCACACAGACTACTCTGTGGAGGTGCAATTTCTTAAGTAAAACTCCTGAGTTTAAAAGCTTGATGCTAATAACTTACAAGGGCTTTTACATACTCAGTGAATTACTCTTTACAAAGAAGACTGAAACCAAAAGTGGGTCTGTTATTTGTAGATGACCACAGAAAAGAAGTTTGAAAGCAAAGATGCCTATGCTATGTCCTGTTTCACAGGCAAGTGCAATTAGAGAAGGAAGCCAGCAGCAGAAGACACCCAATATGGAGACATGTTTCTTTAATATGTTGGCAAGAAGTGTTTGAGATTCTTCACGGCTGTTGCAAGAACTCTGTTTTTAACTTTATCCTCAGTGAAGGCTGTCCTAGCGCAGAGGAGAGCACCCAGGCTAGGAAAGCTTGTCTGCAGCATGCCCATCCTTCTCCATCTCTATTAAAAAACCCGCAGTCTGCTAACTTTAGGGAGTCAGTTGCAAACACAGAGCCAGAGGTGAACAGAGCAAAGGAGAAGTTCAAAATGCTTTAGGTAAACTAAGGTAAAATAGAGAGGCCTTAAGATTTTTTTGACTGAATAAAATGTGATGAAAGGATGCGATAAAGTAATTCAATTATAATCTACTGTAAGGCACTGAAGTTAATGACAGGTAGAGTGATAGGTTTTTAGGAGAAAACTATTTTAATTTATGGTTGAGATTTCACATTTCAAACCCAACTTGATTTCTCAATATCCACGAAGATGTCATTTATTACCTCTTAGGATACAAATTAAGGAATAAATTAAGTATGACTGACTTCTTGCTTGTAGAGAAAATGTACCTTTTTCATTCTTATATTCAGTCATATTTAAGTAAATATAAAGACTATTGTTACTTTTTTTGCCGCTTTTAGTGCATATTTATTTACGCTATCCAGGGAATATAATAATTTTTCAGGGGTTAATTTTCTTCCTGGTTTCACCCAAAACAAGTGTGTGCAACATGAAATCTGAGGAACCCTTGCAACTTGGCTAGAACTTCCACATCTAGCTACTGAACAGTGATTTTGCCTTCTGTAACAAAAGAAATTACTTTGGAAAAAGTCTATGCAGCAAGTAGTGGATTCGACACGATTTCTGTTTGTATCAGAATTGAGTTTAAAATCTGAATCTCGATGTAAAATAATGATAAATATATAGAGATTTGGCAAAAAAAATTTTAAAAAGGTGGGCTCCAGGGAGAAAATGGTATATTTTCTACACACTGACCAATTTCATTATGTTTCTTGCCTATTTCAACAACGTAAGTGTCACTGCTGTATTTTTTAGTAGGAAAAACAGTTCAGTAGAGCTGGCAAACAAGCAGCCTCCTGTAGCGTTTCTGGACAATTCAAGCACCAGTAACTCAAGAAGTATTCATGAGAATCTTAGTCTTCCTTTGTATGCATGGGGATTGGGCATCCCAGAGGGTTATATCCACATTTGTTTTTTAAGAAGCTTAGCTAAATCTCAACCATCCAGATTAAAGACTCATTCCCGTGGTGTGGAAGATGTACATACAGTCTTTTTACATGATAGCCAGGAGGTTTAGAGAGTTATCATTACCTGTGGTGTATCTTTTGGAATGAAGTCATCTGGGCTGCTCAGTACTAAGCTGGAAGAAAATAGAGCTAGTTTGATTAAGAAAGTTTTAATATTTCCTGTCATGATAAGAGAAGAGAATGCAGTTGAAATCAGATTTCACCTCATTCTTCTAAATGGAAATAAGAAAGTAGTTCACATTCTCCACTGATGCATGGACAAAGAGTTATTTATGCATTAAACACAAGGCAGACTGTATCAGAGTGAAGTATTCAATCAAAAATATTGGTGGATTACATTAAGAAACTTCTTAGATCTTACTGCTTTGTGAGATAACAATACTTTTTAGGACTGTACCAACTTGCAAATGAGAAATCAGTGTACAGCTGGTGCTATTTCCAAAATATACCATATTTAAGTAACCTTTTAGTCTTTTCCCTGGACTATCAATTATCAACATTCTATCCCAGTTTAATGAAGATCAGGACTCCCTGAAAGTGCTGCTTTCAACTTCCTTCAAATAATCTTCAAAGAATATTTTGGTCCGAACAGAGGAAGACGGCATTTCTTTACAAACTGGCTCATTAAGTGGGCATCCTGGAAGGGTGATTGGTGAGAGGACTGCTGAGCTGGGTATGCATTTAACCAGTTTAGGTCTTGCTCTGCATCCCTATACTTTCTCATCTGCAATTTAATCTGAGTCTGGATCTGCTCTCAAGAGTCATCTCTGGATACAGGGTAAGGTTAGCTCACAGGCTTCCATCTCACCCATGAGACTACTTTGTTTCTATGTTTTCTGCACTGCTGCTGACCCCACTGAGACAAAATTAAGCTTTCTTTGAGGATGTCCAGGTGAAATGCTTCCACAGTCTGGAGGCAGCTCATCAGGATGGAGGTTACCATAGGTGCTTGCTGTGCCTCCAAATTGCTACTGATTGTCCAGCCTTCCATGAGGCAGACTGGACAAAAATCACGAGGCACAGCAACCAGGACTGAGTTAAGACCGCTTCTTCAATGGCTTCAACCAGTACTGGGTTGCACCCTAAAAGCCCAGCACTGTGAAGGATGTGGCCACAAACCCAACTGCCTGCTTTAAACAGTGCTGCTGAAATAAGATGGACTATGCACAGGCTTAGAGATACAGGTTTCTTAGATAACTTGCTGGAAATCATCACAATAAAATGTGTGGAAGTACACACACACATGCTCGTTAAAAAGAAATTTTCCATATGGGCTTCCATATGCATACATATCCATGTAATATATCTGAATTTATAAACTACAGCATCTGCAGAATGGGAAAAAATATTATTTACATCTTGCCAATGCATTTTTTTGTCCCATCCCAGGCCAAACAACTATAAATTATTGTATTTATTATTTTAGAGAGCATGGAAATGAACTATTCCATTATTGAGACCCAGATCAGAGTTGCAAACACTGCTGAGAGAAACTAACAAAAATTCTTCCGCAGTCTATGTAGGCCAAAATGTGTGGCCTTTGGAAATATTGGGCATAATTTCCTCCAGTGTAATGATGCCTTGGAATGGCTACCTGAAAACAGAGGCTAGACAAGATTAAGAGAACAAAAGCGGGTATTTATTGAACGGCCTTCAAAGGTACACCTGTGGCAGTCAAAAGCCTCTGAGAGGCACCCAAGATGGACCCTGGGTCATGGGTTTTTCACACTTTTATAAGTTTGATCCATTTGCATATCAGAGTTAATTCTCCAGTTACAATTTCAGGTAATGATATAATTATCCCAAGTTTGCTCCCCCCATTCAGAGGCTCAATTTACATATTTTGGGGCCTGGGACAACAAGGAGTCCTTGAGTCCAGGCCCAGAGAGGATTTGTAATGTCTAACCAGAATGGGAGAACAGTAGCTAACAGGCTATGGAGTTTTAGAGTTACAGACTAAAGCAGTACAAGATCTGAAAAAAAAAAAGCTAAATCCTAAGGCATCAGTAGCATTATTAATTTTCCTGGTAGTGCAACATCAGCAGAATCCAAAAGTCAGTTCAGATCTGGGACCTGAGAGCTGGCACTGCATCATATTGGTTTAGCTACTGCCTCTTGGGCTTTCAGTTTCCAGCTCTCCCTGTAGGCTTCAACATTAAATAATGTTGTACAAGACATTTGTACCAAATTGAAAGGGTATAAAATGATAAATGTATGATATGGTGTTTACTGTCTCAGATATTAAGCTAAGTTTACAAATATAGTATATATGCCTACTTATGTGCAGTCTTTTCACTGTGCTGTCAAAAATGTGCAGAAAATTCAAACTAATCTAAGCAAATGAAAAATATTTCTGCCAATTCACAGCGCAACAGAACCTTTTCAGCTTCATTTAACTTCTTCTACAAACCAAAAGCAATTTTCAGAGGAGATAAATGATTTTCACTGCAGGAATGCCAAGGCTTCTCACATAAAATGGGCAACTTTTGCTAGAGACAAGTGTATAAAAAAATGCTGTTTATGCTACCACAAAAATTATCAATTTAAACACTTTTCCACAGATATAAATGGAAACTATTTTATATATTTACGAGAAAAGATTATGAGAGGTATGTTTGTTGCTGGGCTGATAAAGTAGTGTGACAGTTTTTAGAAACACTTCCTGGTGTCAAAGGTATATAAGAGATAAAGCAGTCATATGGCAAAACTGTCCCTTCACTTACACGCCATCAGTAGAGGGAAGGCAGTGCAAAGTGTCGTGACCCAAATGGGCTCCTTACCTGAAGCTTTTCAGCAAGTAAGGACAGATGATGCACAGAAAGGGAGATGAGTGCACAGTGCATCCAGCAGATCAAAACCAAAAGGACATGCAGTTTGTATATTGTGGTGCCTTAGAATTAGTAAGGAGGAAGGACGGAAGTCTCTATTCCCTTTGAAAACTGCACGACTACATTCTGATTTTTATTTAATTTTTTTTTAACCATAAATTCAACCTTGATATTTTTATTTTGTTATTTTTGAGTTAAAAATTCTATTTCGATTCCAGTAAAAACACCAGTTAACTAACTACTTTAAGTGCAATAGTCCTTATAGGTGTTTGTATGTGCATAAAAATCTGATTTATGTGTTCAATTTTGCTGTGTTATTAACTGCAGTACTAATTTCCACTTCACTATAGTAGTACAGATTGACCTCTAAAAAACTTTGTAATTTTGTATTCTCAGAAGCAGAGAAATCTCTCTAGCACAAAAAGTTAAATCATCTTTGAGACTTAGATGTATGTTCTGGATCAGGAGAAGCTCAACTACTAAAAAGTGTCACTGGCATAACTTTCCACATTAAAGCAAAAGTCGATCATAACTGATTTTTTTTCTATGGGACAATTACAGGTCCTCAGACTTCACAGGATAGTGATTAAAAGAGTGAAGAGGGCTTCTGACTGATGATAAACACACATAATTTCCTTTTAAACATTATGTGCACCACACTCATTCACTAAGTTGCTCAGTAAGGAAAAAACCATTTGCCTTTTCCTAATAAAACATGACACAGGGAAAAGACTATGAATTCCAGAAAATAAGGAGAAAAGTACTTTGAACACGGGATCATTTCCTTGGTGCAGTTTTTTTAAAAGACTCTGATTTCTCATTTCTGCTGGCATAACCATAGTTTCTTAGCTCATACTCAGATTACATCAAATCCTTTCAAAATTTGCCTAACATTGTTATTATTATTCAATGGAGGACAAATGTGATCCTAATAGAAAGTTACAGGAGTTTTTATTATTGTTATTATTATTAATAATCATATCCTGCAATACACTCCAGGAGTCCTAGGAATTACTGAACCCTATTTTACGCTCTAATATGGAGCCATACTCATCTCATATTTTCTCCTCCTACACATTTTCGGCTAAAGTGGCTCTCACATACAAAAGATATAAAGGATTTTATTTTGCTTAGGTCATTTTTCCAAGTGCAAAGCCCTGCACCTGGGATGGACACAGCCAAAGCGCCCAGTACAGGCTGGGATCTGTGTGGCTGGGAGCTGCCTTGCTGACCTGCGGGACAACAACCTGAGCATGAGTCAGCAGAGCACGGCTGCAGCAACAAAGGCAAACTGGATCCTGGGCTGCATTCACAGGGTCGTTACTGGCACATATCCTCTCTACTCACTGCTCACACCTGGATTTCAGTCCTAGTCCCCCACATTTCAAGAAAGACACAGACAAACTGGAGATGGTCCAGAGGAAGGCTGTAAAGATGATCAAAGGGCTGGAGTACGTGCCCTGTTAGGAAGGACTTGAAAGAGTGATGTCTTTCATCCCTGAAGAAGGGAGTGCGGACCACCTCATAGTACATAAAGCATTCCAGCGCTTCAAGAATGACTACAAAGAGGATAGAGGTTTTCCCTCCACAAGGAGCCACATGGAGAAGACAAGGCACAACAGGCACAAGTTGCAATGAGAGAGGTTTCATCTTGATCTAAGAAAGAATTTTTCTGCAGTGACACAATCAGTTTCTGGAACGACCTCCCCAGGGATGTGGTAGAACCCCATCACTGGAGGTTTCAAGATGCAATGAGACTGGATAATAGATAATCTCATCTAGGCTCTCTTTCCCATGAATGATTGGTCCAGATGATCTTCTGAGGTAACTTCTAACGTGCACTGTTTTATGATTATATAAGACATTTCTTCCCTGAAGGTCTAGGGGTAACTACAGTGCACAATAAGGGACTGAATCAGAATCACAGAAAGATTAGAGTTGGAAGGTACCTCTGTAGATTATCTGTGCCAAACTGATATTGAAGGCAGGGCTAACGCCAGGTTTCTCACAACTTTTTACAGCTAAGGTTTGAAAATCTCAAAGAAAAGCAGCTTCCACTGCCTCACCATGTTCAGATAGAGTTGAAACTGAGATTGTTTTTCCCCTTATGACTAGTAGACATTTCTTTTGTTATTGCTTGTGACTATTGCCTCATTCTTCCGGTGTATATCTCTGAGAAGACACTGGTTTCATCTTCTCAACTCCTTTCAAGAAGCACAAAGACAGTAAGTAATATTGCCGGACACTATTTTCTTCAGGATGAACAAACCCAGTTCCTCCAGCTTCTGTTTGTAAGATATCTACTCTATTCCCCTAAACGTTCTGGTGGATGTGTAGTGGACTCTCTCTTGTTTGTTGATATACTTCTTGTACTGAGGAGGGGGATCAATAACAAGTTGTACATAAAGCCTCACCACAGTGCCAGGCTAATCACTTACCTCAAACCATTGCTTATGCTCCAGCCCACTGTGCTTTTATCTTTCCTTGCAGGAGCACACTGCTAGCTTCTGTTCAGTAGCATGAATAGGTTCAACCTTGCTGGCTTGAATAGTACAGCTGCAGTCATAATCATATTCGGCACCTGCTAGCAGGGCCAAAACCAACTGATTTAGAGTTAGTTTAGAGTGTTTCCAAACACAGAAGTCACAGAGCATACATTTATCCCAAGTTTCAGTTGTCACAACAGGAAGCAACAATGGCTTGAAGACAGCAGGACTTCCTTGGTAAAAATGTGTGGAGAAAGGCAGTGTGAGTGATCTGGATGATGGACAGCCTCTTGGGAAAAAACCACACTATGTGGTACATGACTCTGAGGATGCTGAGGGCTGTTGTTGAGGGACACTGAGCAAAGTGACACAGTTCCTGTTTCCAGTTTTGACAAGTTCATCCAATCCACCTCCTTGCCCCAAGGCAGGCTCAGCCACTGATGTCTCCATCACACTTGGATAATGTTTGTCTCAACTGCAGTTAAAAATCTCCCATCTGTCAAGTTCTCCAGGCAGCTATGTCCTTGCTGCCCTATCCTTACAGTTAGAAACAAATTTCTGATATATAACTTGATATTGAGCCGTCATTTTAGGCTTCCAGAAAAAGATAATGGACAGACATTTGCAAGATGTGATTCAGGAGCAGCTGGCCCTGCCTTAGAACAAATTACACAAGACTGAGCGACATCTTGTGGGCCTTTCCAGCCCCATGTGCCATGTTTTCTCCAGTTATCTTGCTGCTTTCAGGGAAATTATTTGACAGCTAAATCATCCGGAAGTTGTCTTTCAACATGAGGCTGAAGGGAGTATTAAAAGATGACAGCGAGGCAAATGCCAAACTGATGCAACTAAGGTTAAAAACATGTTATAACAGTGACCTTCTTAGGATATTATTTTATATCCCCCTTGATACTGCACCAGTTCTAGTGTGGATGATCTGCTCTTTTAAAAAAATAATAATAGTTTGAACTTATAAATCAATTTGTGCACAGAAAAAATAATTTTAGCAAGCCAATTTTTTTTTAATCTAAAAACAACTCTACAGTTAACCCAGAAAGAGTGCATTAGTCAGAAAAACATTAGTCTTTGGAGGAAAGGATGTAGTGATGTCCCTAGTCTAACAGAGAAAATCTAATTTCAATATTTTTGGAGCTTTATTGCTGTATCTGGACAAAGTTCACTAAATTGGATTTATCTCCTCCTAAATTCCTCCTAGATCATATGGACTATAGCTGTAAGTCAAACTTGTTGAGTTTTGAACTAAACTCAGAAAAACGCACAGAGCACTAATTTACAAAGATTTTAAATCAAATACTATTTTCTTCTTACTCATAGTTCACTATTAGAAACTTAAAACATTTATTTTCCCTCACAAAATCAATATTACATACACATTAATATCCCTGTTTAGTTTTTCAGACTTGAAAGGATGGTATAACAGACTACAGAAACAGATTCTTCTGTTTTTCACTGTATACAAACCATCTAGGAGATAAAGGTGGTGAATGACTAGTGAATTTGAATGCTACCATCTTCTCTGTTTTTCAGTGGCCATTTGCCACCAGGCAGATGTGCAGCCCTGGACACACAGAGACACCAAAGAACTGCGAGTGAACCTGAACGACATGTGCAAAGAAATCCTTTGAGGATCTACGGTTTAGGGCTTTATACAGGCCTCAATGCCACATTACAGAATACTAATATTTTCTTTGTTCTGACTTTTGCTTCATTCAGTTGCTTAAATAGATGAAACCTTGTGAGTAGAAACTGGCTGCTCATCTATATTTATGCCTATTTTGAAGGCAACAATCCTTATGTAGAAAGCAACTGCAGTTACAGGTGGCAGTTCACCTGCCCTGTGGTAAAAAATTCCAGTGCCTCAAAATCCCACTGAGCACACCACCAAGACTGTCTGGATGTACAATGGCCAACTGGAGCTGTTACCCTGGTGTCAGAGACTGAAAATAGTTTATGCCTCAAACATTGATATGATGTTTTAAAGAAGCTACAGCCACAGAAACATCCTTGAAGAACTTTGGACTGTAAGTTGAACTGCTGTTTAGATAAAAGGAAACCCATTATTCAGTCACCTCAGGCTGAGGGAAAGTTATGCATCCACAACAAGCCAAAGCCTCCAGCTGCCATCCCAGCTGAGTTTGGGGTGGGGGGGAGGAGAGCACAGCTCACAGAAGCCAGGTTTATACAGACTCCCCCCAACCGAGGGGGGACAAGGGGGTTTTGGGTGCATGGTGTAACCTCTGGTGAGAGGCAATAAACACCCATCCTCCCATGACACAAACTGGCCCAGCTGTGGAACCCCCAACCCCACAGGCCACATCCACAGGACATTCATGGGAGAGGCTTTGCCCACAGGACTGCAGGTGATGCAACACACCCAGAAACTGCTGTAAGAGACTGCCCCCTCCCCCAGGGGGACGTGCCCAGGCATGCTTGCCTAGCCTGAGCATATATACCCATGGGATTCTATGCTTTTTGGGGGGACTTTCACCACCAAGAAGACCAGCTATAGAGGATCAATGGAACATTGTTGGGACCCACGGATGGTGATATTTTCCTTATTCTGTCCCTGTCACTCTCTTTCTGTCCCCCCACCTATTTTCTACTTCTTTCTATCTCTCTCTCTCTCGCTCTCTCTGATATCTACTATCAAATAAAATCCCTATTATTGTTACTGGCATATGGTCTTGCTTGCACCTTAGGTTGGGCAGAGGAACTTCTAAAGAACCGTAATAAAAATTGGATCATAACATCTGGTCAGGCACAGGTTAAAAGGCCTTCAAATAAAATAAAGGATCATATCTCCTCTGATGTAGGTCTACTGGCATTTGTTGCTTCAAATTCTTTTCCAAACAATGTTGCAGTGCAACAATGACTATGGAGATGGCAGCACCAGTGCACCACTTTCTTGATCACAACTCGCATTTCACTGTCTTAATTGCTACTTATGAGGCCCTTGGTATCTCAGTTGCCTTAGAAAGCTAATGGTTGTTACAATTTAAATTAATTAAGCAACATTAAACATTCATAGCCAGGATTTTCAATATTGTAGTCTTAAAACAGGGATTGTACTAACAGATTTCTTTTTTAACTGCTAAGAAGAAGTCAGTGCGGGATGCAAGACCTTGATAGTGACTCTCTTACTCAGCTACCAGATTGTTCATACTGCAGTCTGTCAGAGCAGATTGCCAGTGCCAACCAGATATTGAAAGTTTTATTTGATTTATAGGTTTCTTCTAGGTAGTAAAAAAGCCAGTCTGCTTTCTGTGCTTCAGCATGCACATAGGGCAGAAAGTAAGAGAATCACAAGTTAGGCCTTGAGATCTGTGTAATTTTGCAGTCATTCTCTGTTTAACAATCTCATAACAAGAAGTTGATTTTTCAGAACCACTATATGACATTCTAATAACAAGTTGGCAAGTACAAAAGTAATTTTCTGTCATGAAAAAGCAATACCTAAAGCAAAAATAGATTTTTTTAAACCAAGTAACTTGGAAGGCTACATGCTTAAGTGAGTAATGAACTACTTAATTCTGAGGGCACAGGATCTTTTGGAAATTACAATAGTTTGCATTTAAATTATCTTTAACTAGATAATCTTGATGTTCTTTATAATTAGTAAGCAAACTGTAAATACCTTATCAAGGCAGTTAAAAGATTTAGATCCATTTAAGCAATATCTAAATTAAAGGCCAGGGAAGGTTAGCTTAATTTCCTGTTTATACTCAAGGGCAAGAGTTGAAACAGAAGAAGGATTGATCAGATATGAAGTAGAAGGAAACATATTAAATATGTGAAATTTAAAAAACTTTATGTGAAGATTGGATCCAAATTCCACCTGCTCGGGTAAGAACAGGAATTTTTAACAGCCCCTTGACATACAGGTTTGCTTTTTCACTTCTGCTGAAGCATCTTTTAACTTGAACACTCTCAATAGTCTTTTCCTCAGCTTTTCTTCATCCAAATCTCCGGCTCACTCTTGTTTTTCACTGACCAAACCAATAGAATGCTTGATACATACCTGCTGAGGGCTTAAGGATTTTTGCTATAAGTACTCTACTACTCCTAAGCAGGAGTCTAGTTATCTGAGCCTTGCTTAAAATGGAGTGACCTACAATTTTGAAAAAAAACCACATACATTTCATTGGAAGGAAGCAGAAGAACATTCAATCAATTATTAGAAGAAGAAACAAAATATGTTGTTGGAGGAAGCACAGAAAACCAGGAATTCTGGAAAAGGGAAGATCTTCAACTTGCAAAGTTGTGAAATGGGGAGAATAAAATAATACTGGGGGGAAGAAAAGGAGACAAACAAAGGGAATTGAGAATTGACGCCGTCTGCAAGAGCCCAGCAACCAAGCTGCTGTGCCTTGCTCTTTCAGATGTCCCGGAGCGGGAGTTTCGTTACAGCAATAAACGGCAGAAATTTGTTACAGAAGTAACAAACCCGCGCTGGTGTTCCCTTACGCAGAGCTGGAATGCAAACCCGATGTGGAGATTGCGTAGACAAAGGCAGGGGACCGAGAGGGATCTTTGCCGCAACTTTTGCTCCAACAAAACAGGCAAAGACGGCAGCCCGCGCTTTCCAAGCCCTTTTGTCTGGGTGCCAGAAAGGGCGAGACAGAGAAATTACAACCAGTGGAGTTCTGCGCATTGTGAAATGACAGGGAGTACATCCAAAGGGAAAATCTCAGGGGAGGTTTCTGTTTGAATGAACCAATGGAACATCGAACTTAACAGAACTTTCCAGAGGTCATGCATATTCAATACGGGATATGCATAAACATCAGGATACATAAAACTGGGTGGGCGAAACCTTGTATTTATAACAATATGGAAAAGGCAGATCCCGCGGGGGCATGGGGATTCACAGTGAGCAGAAGATGGTAGAGTACAGAGCTTTGAGTGCCACTCATCCACCAGGAATTGCCAGGTGAGGGGGCTGTGGCCAGACCTACATGCACTGCAACAGAGAATTATGCAAAACCAGGAAAAAAAGGCTGAAAAGAACTTTTCTTCCCCAAAATAAACAATGATTTAGAAATACAGGGGCACAGAGAAATAATAAAGACATAAAGGAAAACTGAACAAAGGAAGGAAGGACTGGGAAAGAGAATGGAGGCAGCACAATAGAAAGAGAATAAGATATGGATTGAATAGAGATAGGAGGGAGAAAGAGCAATGAAAAAAGCCCACATTCCGTGTTTAGATAGTGATGTATATTTTTAGTACAAGTTTAATCTTTTGTGGCAGCCATAATTATGCAAAATAGCAATCTGCATCCTAAATATCTAGTAACAGCAGAAGTAGTGGTTTATAGTCTTTCTGTGAACACATACCACGTGTCAGAAATTATGACATTTTTCACCATGATAGCTGTCATCATCAGTCTGTTCAGAAATTTAGTGATTAAGATTTAGCCAAAGACTGTGTAATTTTTATAGCACTTACGTGGCAGTGCTCTTGTTCTGACATGGTGATTTTTAAATAAGTGTCTGACACTTGATGATATCCTGAAATCAATAAGCTGAGACATAAGCCAGGAGAAATGGAAGAGTAGAAAGGTTTGTTCTGTAGTGGGTTGCAATCATCGTTATCCTCTCAAATAACGCTTTATGCATCATGCCATCTCTCTTAGCCAGAAAATAAGGTGTAAATGAAAACTGGCACCTTAAAAGACTTTTAAGTCTAAAATAGGAGGATTAACACCAGCTGTACTTGTTGTACGAGAAGTCTGTCTAAGGGAAAACCATTTATTCTCTACTGCTGTCACAGTATCTTTTTTCTAAAGTTTGGTGGTTTATTTGTTGTTACAGTAAGGAATCATCACAGACTTCTCTTTGGGCATTACTTAAAACACTATAAATTGAACTAGTACCTCCAGAAGAAATGAAACAACACTTTACTGTCCTGAAATGCTTAACCTCAATGACACATGCTGGGAATTAAATTGGCTGGGCTATTTCCCTCAGTACCAGAATTGAAAAGATCTTGAAAGTAGCAGTAGCTATTTACAGCTAGCAGACTCAATTTTAAGCAGGACAAATCCCTAAACCCAACACATCCCCAAAAGCTGGATTAGAAACAAGCTGTATGGAAATTAAAATTTACATTTTAGCTACAGGAACTGAGAAAAACCAAAGAAATAGCATAGAAATGTAGCATCTTTTTCTTCAGAAGTGTATCTTGAGTCTAGTGTTGTGTTGATTATTGTAATCATGTATCATGTTGGCTTGATCAAATAGTTATTGGTATGTAGATGATTCAACATCCAGATGTAGAACAAATCTTTTGTTGGAAAAAATAACCAATAGTCAATAATGACATCAAAACATGTATGGTTTCTCTAAGGAAGGATTTAGATAAACATCTTCTAAAATTGAGCTAATACTATATTCAAACAAATTATGATTACTTACTCCCTCAAGAAGAATAAATAACATGGTAATCTATTTAGAAAGCATCCATTCCTTTTTAATTCTCTGCAGATGAATATGAAATATCTTGGTTTGTTGAGATGTGCTAGACATTTCCCAAATATTTAAGTAAAAGGGCTTTATTCATGATTGGTTACGTCGGGCACATGAGTATTGCTAAAATGGTACCACTATAGATTTTTTTTGTCTGCACTGAGCTTCTCAATCCTCTCTTCAAACATTTGAATAGTGCGATTAGCATCTTCATTTGGCAAGGGAAAATGTTAAAATTCAGATGGAACTCATCTAATTTTAAGCATTATGGAAATTAATATGCAGCTTCCTATAGAATTGAGTTAATCAAGCTCTTATTATTGTGATATCTGCATATATTTAATTATAGCTAGCTCCACTGCACATTTCATGGAGAAGTTTGTAAGGGTGTGCAGAGCATGGCCATTGCTTTAATTGAGGAACTTTTGTCTGAATATTTCAGGTCCTTTTTTTGTGCAGGACTCTAAAATCAGGAATCAGTTTGCTAGCTGAAATAAAGGTCCCTTTCAAAACAAGTAAAAGCATTCAGAACTTTCAAATAAAAATATTCTTTCCATTGATAATTAATTTTTAAATTATTTTTCTAGCCCACTCTCAAAATGCTTTCTTATTGCTGCTACCCTATTAGGTTGTTTGTCCCAAGTTTGGATACATGTTTTTTTGTGGGTGGGGTTTTTTCCCATATGGCAAGCCTGACAGCTGCTGTTTTGTGGGAAGTTTACTCATTTAAAATTACCACTAGTTCTGTGCTATGGCTCTGATGCAGACTCAGTGGAATGGAAACGAAGGAAAAGTGCTTCTCAAAACAAACAGAAAGCTGATATCACTGCTTGTGCAGCAGCTTCCACTGAAAAATGAAAAAGGTGTTT
>WEIT01007258.1:2023-13106 GCA_013389985.1 Dryoscopus gambensis | reverse complement strand
GATCCAGAAGCACGGTTGCGGTCTATGACCTGCAGCAAATTTAGAGCCTAAGGACAGCTGGCCAGGTCTTGCTCTCAGGGAGGCAAAGAGGTGGGCTTCCCTTTGGCTCAAGCAGAGGTCTGGAATTGGTAGTTCTTTTTCTCCTAAGAGGTTAACATGTCAAAAAGTAAAATCACCTGTCATGAAAGGTTACAGTTAATTCTGTCACACTCATAAATGCTAAAAACAAGGTTTAGGTAAGATTTTCTCCTCACAGTTTTTCATAAGCTTTTTTTCCCCCCTGACTGTTCTTGGAGAGTTTTTGTTGGTGGTTTGGGGGTTTTTTTGTTTTTCGTTTTTTTTTTGGGGGGGAGGGGGGAGCAGGGATGGAGGAGAGGAGGCAAAATAATACAAGTCCAACAGCTCAAAAAAATCAGACAAATACAACAGCAGATAAAAAAAGAAAACTGTATCATCAGCCTGTGAAAAGGAACGAGTGAGCATGGTTTTTGCAGGCTCCCTTAGAAGAAAAATATACAAGGAGAAGAAGCAGAGAGATTCAGGTCATAGAAACAATTCTGAGCTTCTGCCTTAAGGCAGGGCTGCTGGCAGGGAACAGAAGCAGAAGCATGCCTTTCCAGCTCTTTGAGTGACGCCCGTGTCATTCTGATGACCCAATAGAAGATTAAGTTAAACATGGATGGTCTCATGATTCCAGAAGAGCTTAGAGTGCTGTTTGAGAGAGATCTCTAGAAAAGAAAAATGTCTGTACCACTGAGGAATACGTGCATTCCTCTTCATCGATGCCACATAAATCTGGAATTAAAGATGACGAAAAGTACATAATGTAAAGCCTGCATCACTGTTGACATTAAAGTTAGAAGCTGAACTGTTGAAAAAATAACAACCCTACATTTAAAATTCAGCTGTCATATTGATGAATTACATTAATTTATGTGCATACAGATCCCAAGAAACAACAGCAAAATCAGACAAGAACAAAATAGAACACTGATTATATAGGACCTCAGAGTATGCTGAGAACTATCCACCATAGATACTGGGTTTATTTATTCAAGAAGCTGTTGCATTTTTCCTAATATTTCAACTCCTCTGTGTCAGATGCTTCATACAGGAATAGTTGCTTAAGGTACAATGAGCCAGTGAAGCTCTGTGAATAAAGGAAAGGAAGAGACCTGTATACCTGCTCTACACATTGCACAGAACTTAGCTGTATTGCAGATGTAATAATATTCATGGGCAGATAAAAATGCAACTGTGATACTGTAGTTTATGTGTTGTAAAATGTGTTATAACTTCTTTTTTGCTTTGCCGTCCTGCACTTGTTGTGAAGGACATCTGCCTTGAATAGGCTGACTAATAAATAGTATATTCAATGCACATGCCAGTTTTGGATGTTAAAAGACTGGAACCCCATTTCAAATGCTGCAGTATTATGTACCTGACATTTTGGAGCTGAGTATTTATCTGAACATTTCAGTAGAAGAATTTGATTTTATTATATTCATTTAATCATCAATAAAATTTTAGGTCCTTTCTGGAGGAAAAGTGATCCATTGCTTCAGTTATTACTGAGGGATTTCCAAGAAATAATATTATTGTAGCTGAGAATTTCCCTTGTAACCTTTCCAAGGCAGATGAATTCCCCACATTTTCCTGCAGACAGGACAGAAAATCCAACAGGTTTCACTTACAGAGTGAGTCTTCCTTTCCTTTCTTTGTTTTGTTACGCAAAGGGAGTCAGCTGCATGGAGGAGAGGAGTAAGCTTGATCAGTGGACCTTACAAAAAAAACTTGAGATCCAACAATTCCCTTCCCCAGAGATGCTGCTACACCCTCAGAGTTCAAAAGATTACTTGAAAACAGATTTCTGGACCACTGCCCACTCACCCTGAACAGGTGCTGCCTGTAAAGAACAAGAAATAGGCAACTTCTACTGTAAATAGCTGCATTCTTCCAGATTTTCTAACAGAAAAAGTCCACAGACATCCCCAGGATGTCACCAATCGGTGTTGTACAGATCTCTGAGCAACCTGTGATTTTTCAATTTTTTTCTTTTCCCTTTTTTTTTTTAGAAAAACCACAGTAAATCTCTACTTTATACCAAAAATTTAGCCAGCAACTTCAACATTTATAAATGTTCATCCCATTTTCTGTCCCTGTCCCACAGGGAAGGGGAGTGATAGAGCAGCTTGGTGAGCACCTGGTGCTCAGCCAAGGTCAACCCACCACAAATGTCTGCAGAGAAGAAGGGAACCATTAAATAAAAAAATAATAGTAACAGCTGTGTACGTCAGTAGGTCTTTTGTATTCCCTGGTGTCTTCTTTCAAAGATGGATTATTAGAATAGGAAAACATTCTTGATGGGTGTTCTGTGACTTGTGGTATATTAATAGCTAATAACTTCTCAAGTTCATAAAGTCTCTAGTAACACTATAGACCACTGGCAATTAAAGAAGAGAAGAAAAGCTTTGTGGAAAAGATTGGCTAGAAAAGAGTGAGAAGAACACAGGTATCACAGAGAGGCCAAGTTTCATGGTTTATTTAGCTCACACGTGAAAACTAGCACTAAATTATATAGCACAATAAAGTACATCCAAAAAGGTAGCTTTTCAGAAAGACACAAACCATGACTCAGTAGCGCAATTTTATTGAAACAAGATATTGTAAAACTGTATCAAGTGGGAAACACCATGACTAAGACTAAGAAAATATTTGGAAAGATGATTATACCAGGCAACCATACTGGAAACCTCTTCAAAAAAGCAATGCAGAAATTATAAAGCATTGTTTTGTTTCATGGGCTCAGTCCAGTATATTTCTGAGATTTCTTGGCCACACATGAACTGAAGTTCAGGCTTCATTAGAGAAGTCCATGAACCACTCCTAAAGTACATCACTGTCATGACTGCCTACAAAATAAAAATAAAAATATTGCTGACTTTAAGTGTTTTTCTTGACATAAAATATTGCAACAGGCTGTGATTTAGAAAATATGGTGCAGAGCTCCAGAGGTGCAAATTTAAAGTTGCTTAAACTTGGGTTACAATTCTTGGGATAAGACCACTGTGCTTCAGTGAAGACAATACCTTCCAACACATCCAGTCCACTTCACAAAGTGTTTCAACCATATTTTTGTCTTGACAGAAATTGAGATGGACTGTTTTATAATTTCTTCTTTGCACATTGCCAAAGGCTTATTGATAGTTGACAGGCCATGTTTTAATAAAACAGATTTTGGTGACGTGAGACATTTTATAAAGTCAGTTATTTTTAAAGTCAGTTATTATTAAAATCAGTTATTATTATTATTATTAAAGAAGAAGAAGAAGAATGAATATGATAGGAATTTTGAAATATTGGTGAAATAACATGAGGCATCTTTTGATATTGTAGCTTTAGCTTATGTTCAGTTCTATGGGTTCTGCTATTTTCATCAACACTTCTTTATGACATATCATATCAACAGAGGTTCTCATAATCAATGAGTCCAATTTATCATCTTGGCATAGGTGAGACCCCAGTTCCTAGTCATATTAAGTCATGATAAATCACGCTTAATCATGTTAAATTCCTCTCTCTTCAGGATGGTTCAGTTTGCAAGGCACAGCTGTAGAAGGATGGATCACACCAAAACCACGACTAAAATGGAGCCACATCTTCCTTTCACCACCATAATTGTCCTGAAGGCAGGGTCTTCTGGAAATGGTATTTTTTACTATTAAGGATCCTCAACTTGGTTGATATAGATAAATTGAGTATAGGGCTCTAAAAGCATTCTAGGGAAAGTGAAAGCAGGCCACAGCAACAAGCGTAGGGCACTTGGAGAGGATGGAAATTTCACCCTCAAGCATTTCTCCAAGCTAAAAATACTCACAGTAATTGTGGCACATTAGAAAAGGTGATAGACAAAGACTGTAGGAAATACGTCAGCTTCAAAGAGAGGGGAAGGGAATAATTACAGACCCGTGAGACAGTCTCATGTTTGTCCAGTTCCTTTTCAGAGTGAAGCCTTAATCGCAAAAAGCACTATTTTTTGTGCTTCTGAAGCCCAGTGACTGCAAAGGCTTAAAGGCTTCAGTAAGAAAAAGGAAACAGTGCCACCTAACTGTGGAAACTGTATTTTTTTTTTAACTCATTTATCCGGAATGAACAGATATTTTGTATTTTAAAGCTTGGAGGAGGGTATTCCTTCGTGGAGAAATCCTGCCTACAATTTAAATAGTGCCTACCTTTTTTAAATCATTACTGGGAAATTTTAGTTTTCAGGAAGAAAAGTGTTCTTGACTGCATTGCATGTGTAAAAATTTGTGTTTTTCATATGAAGACACAAATATGTAATTGGAACAGGATTCATATTTAATAGAGGAGACCATGTGGGATCAGACCATGTGTGATGAAGTTTCACTTTAAGGACAATAATTGCTCCCTTGCAAACATAATATCTATATGAATATGAATACACAGATATGCGCATGTTTGCTTTTTCTATATTTCTTTCCATCAGAAATTGTTTTCAAAATTATCACTTTGTATTCTGTATTAGAAAAAGCAAAGCTTGCTATGACTAATTACCACAGAAGTTCCTCAATGGAGAACAGGATGGGAGTTTTATGAAACTTTTCACCTTAATGACTGAATGTATTTTGCAGAGCCAGGTGAATTGATCCTTGGGCCAGTATTGGCAGTGTAAATGCCGAACCAGATCTGAATTATACATGTGTAGGCTCACAGCTCAGTTTCCAAAATCATTGTCACCACAAGTACCTGTGTAAAAACTACACACAGAATTTCAGAAGCTACTACAACTGTCCAAGTACCTGAATGAAAAACAATAAAGAGGAAATACTTAAAAAAATGAGTCAGGATATGAGCCATTAAGTTCAATGAACATAATAGATGCTAAACTGTTATCATATAAACCTGTTTATTTGCAATGAAAGAATGTTTATGCTTATTTTTAAAGAATCTATTATAAATTCAAATGTTCATATTTTGAGTAAGTTGTTTTCTCATTGCAACAAAAAAAAAGATGTGACATGGTGGGCCCTGAGTTTACATATGTGTTTGTTCTGAAGACAAAACCCATCACCTCTTCCATGGCATCTTATTCTTGCACCTTCTTTGAATCTATTGCTTATCTTCTTATACTTACATTTCTTCATGTTACACATCTCTTAGAAAGAAAAGGGTGAAAATGTGCAGCAAAATGTCCACCAGCCAAAAAGGAAAAAAATTGTTTTTTAAGAACACAAGATAATAGTGTGCTTTCAGGCATGGGATTTTTAGCTACTTCCTTTGATGTTTCCATTTTAAAAATCTCAGTGTTATTTTGCATGATTTGGCCTAACAATGAGCTTTGCTGACTAACAGTCTTATAGATGAGAATCTCTTTACTTCGAAGATTAGAATCCATCTGACATTTTCAAATAACACTGAAGTATTCAGAAAAGCAGTGTTGCATATTTCAACACAGTAAAAAGAATCACACTTGAGTCTGATGCTAAACATGAGATATCATTCCCACATTTGACATTTGATATATGCTCTTCACCAGTACAGAAATATGCAATTATTTCCCTTTGAACTTTTTAGCTTGGTAGGAAAACATCAGTAAAAAATTTCAATTAGTGCTAACATATCTATGTGATCCTTGTTGAATTTTCTCTCACTTTTTACTTCAGAAATGTGCTGGGAATAATGCAAACACACAGTTCTGGGGCTTGATCCTTAAATGATTACATGTCTCCGAACATCCAGGAGAACCTTTGATTCATTTCTGCAATATGAATGCCATTAATAGAAGCCTCCCTGTTTCAGAGCTGTGTACTTTGGCTATGAAATAGCCATATCTAAGAAAAGAGGAAATTATGGCTGTGGAAACAGAAGTCATAATATGTGCAACTGCTAGGGAAAGAGATCTTATTATTTCTCAGAAAAACTAAAGTGAAAAGACAGCAAATGTTGCTATTTCATTAAGTTTCTGTATTGGTGTTAGCTACACTATTAATGTACACACAGAAAAGTCTTTCCTTGGATTGGAATTTAGTTTATTGCTTTCCTTCTTCAGTTAATAAGTTGGAAAAATGCAGCAAACCCCAGTTTATACTCAAGTGCATGCCACTGGGCATCGCTCAGTGGGTGGTTAGCAATTTTATTGAATATCACTTCTTTTTCTTGCATTTTATTCCTTTCCTCTCTCCTCTTTTCATTGCTATTACTATTATTTTAAATAGCACTATTCTCATTAGTATAATTAAAATCATTAGTATTAGTATTATATTTTAATTTTTTTACATTATTAAACTGTTCATATCTCAATCCCTGAGTTTTATTTTTTTTCCCCAATTCTCCTCCCCATCCCACCTGGGTGGGGAGTGGGAGTGAGTGGCTGCATGGTTCTTAATTGCTGGCTGGGATTAAACTATCACAGCCCTTTAGGGCCCCCAAAGTGAGGATGCTTCAGCATGTGTCATCTCCTTCTCTGGTGACATTCCAAAATCTTGCCTTCTGGCCAGTCTGTTATCACTTCCAAGATTCCTGAGTGACTAGGATTTCCTGTTCAAGCTGGTGTGATCAGTATGACCCACTTACTCCATGTATGATGTGTGGAGGAGGCCGTTTGAACATCCAGCCCAGCACCGGCAGCTGCAGTGCCAGGAGAAACTGTGCTTCCGTGGCCCAGCTCTTTGGTAAAGCAGCATCTAATGTGACACACCTTCAAAATCAGGATTTCCACCCCAGGCAGCAAGATCTTGCCAGAATGTGGCAGCCCAGATGGGTTTACCTCAGCACTGCCAGTTATCCTGCTTCCATTTCTGCAGCCACCCTCACAGGCCATTTGTCACCATCTATGAGTCCAGATAAAGTACTGTTCATTTTTCTAATTCAGCATCTTGTTCAGGTTTTGTGCTACTTCAGAGGTAAAGTAAAAAAAATAAATATTCCGTTTGATCATTTTCTCATTAAAATAAAATGGACAGCAAATGTTACTGTTTTATTCCATTTCTGTATTAGGTGTTAGCTACACTATTAAGGGGCAGAGAGAAAAGTCTTTCCTTGGGCTAATATTTATTTTATTGCTTCTCTTCTTCTGTGATTAAGTGGGAAAAATGCAGCAAAAAACAGTTTATGCTGAAGTGCTGCAAGTAGCAAGCAAGCAATATATCACACATCACACAAGGGTGTTAGAATATCACTGTGCTCTTCCATCGTGCTCTCACACTTGCAGTCCCTGACTTTCCCTGCCTCTGCATGCACAGACACTCACACACACAGACATGTATTCAAAAGAAGCATAACAAAAGCCATTACGAGAGATAGCAGTGATTGCCACACTCCTGCAAAAGGATTTTTAAAAAATATTGTATATATGTGTATTTATATGTCTTTTATGTCCGTACATACACACACACGCACAGGTGGGTTCACTCTTAACACTGTCCTTTTGCCTCAAGTTCTTGATGTCTTTAGATTGGTCTCTTTTGTCTTTCAAAAATCAACCCCTTCTACATCTAGGGTTTGCACTGAGATACAAATAAGTTATCTCTCATTTTCTCTCAAAATACACTTTCTAGAAATAACAATCTGCATGGATATTTCTGCAGCTAAATAATAAGAAATAAATTTGCATCCTGGAAAATTAAAATTTGACCACCACAATTCAAAGTTAATTAGTTAACAAAAGGTTGCTTTAGGCTCTTCTGCTTCTGAAAGCACTCACATATTTTCAGTCTGAAGCACATCTGAGTTTGAAATAAACAGTAAAGAAAGAAAGAGAAAAAAAGTCTTCACATTTGAGACACAGTGACTGTCGTCATTGCAATCCTCTGGACTGATTCAGCAGGAAGCAAAAATCATGGTTTGTACCTGTAGGGTCCTTGGCATATCCTAAACTCTGTCCAAAAAACAAGTTCAGAATCACTGGACATGTATACTTAACATTTTGACCTTGACTAGCAGAACAGAAGATTTGTCATGCAGTGGAGAACAGGTGTACTCTTTAACGATCGATATTAGCAGCCTGAAACAAGAAGAATTTGACTTTAATATTATTTATTTCAGTGCAGTAACCCTGTTAATTTTGTTGTTGTTGTTATTTAAATTAAACACATTTCTATTTGCTTTATGTTATAAATAACACACAGACTCAGAATCCCCTGTGTGCAAGACTTAGGCACATAGTAGCTGCTAGGCTAAAGCTTGGATGTTGGGATTGCACAGTGCAGCTGTTTACACAACATATTTTCTGCTGATAGCTCTATAAAAGTTCCTGATGCATTACAACTGTTCCTGTTGGAAAGAGGAACAGTCTACTGGTCAGATCCCAAGAGATTCATAAAACTTGCTATATTTTCATGGGATTCAGTGGGATGCAGGTATCCTGCAAATGCTTATTATCACTCAGGCTATGTACCAAATTGAAGACAAGATAGAACAAGAAATGCTGACTAATGCTGGAAAAAACGAAGATGAAAAGCAGAGCAGACTATTTCCCTGGAGGTAGTAAAATAGATATGGGAAAATCTGTGTCAGTGTATAGGACAGTGTATCTGTCCAGTGGAACGATCAGAAAGGCAGCTGAACTCGGTGTTAAAGGACTTCCTGCATGGAAATGAAACCAGCAAGGTGACATTTCAGATATCAAGACCAAGGGGGGAAAGTCAAAGGTCCTCATGCTCTATCTGTTCTTGCTTCCAAAATTGTCCTGTGGGCGGTAGGCAGCTGGAGGTGCATTACAGCAGTCCAAAACTATTCTCACTCATTATTTAGAACTGGAGAGCTGTGAAGCTGGGAGTTCAACTGCATTATCTCTTCTCACCCTCCAAACACCTGCTATGATTTCAGCTTGGTTGGTGCCAAGAGTGCTGACTGACATTGAATCCACTAGTGACACAGCCCGGCCTCAAGAGGAACTGTAGGCTGACACTGTGTCCCTTGTCAAACAAGCCACCACTGAGATCAAGAGGCTGAATTTGGGACCCAGAACTGGACAGGAGCTATAAGGGTAGCTAAAGACTTGCCCAGAGCTATCCAAGCATTACTCCAGGGCTTGTAGAGAGGTCATCTCATTCAAAAATCACTCAGGAGAAGAGTTCCTCTTGTCCTTGTTATGGTTATCATTTAAATCATTAGGAATATTAAGAATTATTCTCTTTCCTAACCTTTCCATCTACTTCTCCCTCGTATTTATGCATTTCATTAATGAGAGCTTGCCTTCCCACCTTCCCTTCTATTTCATCATGGGCTTTTGCAGTTCTGTGTTTCCAGGACATCTGAATGACAGCAGAGTAACGTGCATTTTCCTAAGCCTCTGTCACATCACCTCACATGAACGCTATTTCAGTATGAGATGGTGCCAGTATTTATCTCATCTTTTTATGTAAAGATGAGATCTCTAGAGCTGTAATTTTTCTGTCAGAACTGCTGGGCTGCTTCTGTTTCTTTTGGGCTTGTTTTTGATGCAGTGACCAAAATTCTGTACAGCCTACTCATTTCAAAAATATGCCAATGATTTCTGTAATGGTGCTGCCTTTACTGCTTTCTGTGCTTCTCTTCCTGCAGGTCACTAATAGCTCAATAATACAGCCTAATATTTTCTCCAGCAAATCTCTGAAGATACAAAGACATGTTGTTAGAGATTTTCACCAATTTTTGAAAACCCTTTTTCATTTAAACTAATCAAGTTCAAAATCACTCCTCAGCATCCACTGAATTACCTATGTTCAAACAGAGTTTCCCTGGCCATTTAGTCAGGGTTCATTTATTAATTTGGTAGAACTAACTGGCAAAGAGCACAGCTCTTCTTGCTGGCCAGTTATTTGTCTCGTGTCTACAGGAGGAGCCAGGAGTCTGAGGTTAAAGCCTGATAACCAAGATATTTAAACCCTGAATAATTTGGCATGCTCTGCTATGAAGCCATTCAGGTTTTGTCTTTTGTTAGAAGTGTTTGCCTTATTTGCAGAGAATAACATGATTGATACACCAGGGAAAGACTAAATGCTATACTCTGATATTCAACATCAAAATCTACTGACAAGTATATGCCTTAAAATGCCATCAGGTATCAAAGTGTATATTAAAATTCATTTTCTTTTAGATGGAAAACAACATGCATTTTTAACAATTACTTGGATTAATACTGTCTTATTGACTGTTTAGATTAATGAATAAAAGTGATGTTCTTGGAGAACACTTCTGAATCTGCTATATACTCCTTCAATAGTGGTTGCAGAAGAATGTCTANTCTTCTGGGAGATTCACTATGTGAAAACAAGAAAATGTTATCTCTTCTAATATGCTTTCTTTATGTTTATTGTTACAGGTTTGGCTAGTTTGTACTATGGATAGAATCCACCAGTTGCTCCCAAGGCCATATTTCTTCTGTTAGTTTATTAAAAAAGAATGTGTAGTTACAAATCCATATCCCCAAAATTATATAGCAGGGCTAATTTGGTTAAAGAATAGTATATGTAGAAGTGCTCTTGACTGCACAAATTGGTATTTCAGAACCTTGCTCAAATCAAAGTTAGCCTTGCTGTAGAGCTTTTCAGCCATCTCCATGCCTACCCTAAGGTCCCTTTTACAATCCTGGAACAGTGATGAACAGTGTCCAAATGGCCACAGCTCCACATATACCCTCACATTTCACTTTTGCGTCATCAGAGGAGTCTTTGAATGTGAACAGATTTTTGTGAAGCAGCCTTCTTTCATAGAATATTTAACTTCCCATTTCATTCAGTGTGTCTATATTAACAGAAGCTTAAAGTATTAATGTTACTCTTGGAAGATGGCTTCACTGTTATTCACGACACATTTCCTATAAGCTATATAAAAACAAAATTAGCACAGCTACAGCTTGTTAATACATCTGCCACAAAACATGGATACTTGGGATTACTGGGCTTTTTGGCAGTAAATTACCAGTAATACCATATGACTGGTTTGGTAGCCTTGTGATTATCACCCCATGATACCTGTTAGCCCATTTTTCTACTTAGCAGGTCAGCAACTGGTGAAAATACTACAGACTTAATACTTTTACAGAACGCAGTTGGCTACCAAGATGCTTTCATCGAGTTAA
>WEIT01007256.1:165891-184113 GCA_013389985.1 Dryoscopus gambensis | reverse complement strand
AGTTTGTTGAAACATTACTTCATATATAAATTTTATACTTAACAGTCAACCACTGAAATTAAACGTTTAGCAAATGTTCGGGCTCTGGAGAATAATGTATGTCATGGCGGGGGCAGGGGAGGGATTATTTAAAAAACAAAAAAGAAATTAAACAAACCAGAATCCCCATCTAATGTTCCAGTATTTGGGTATCAGACTAGTTTTTCTCTTTTCTTTAATCACAGCCAAAAAAATACTTGATTCTCCCTTTTTAGCAGCTACGGATAGTACACTGGAACTTTTCAGTGAATTTGCTAAGGCGTGCTAGCTTGAGGTCACCTGTCCTCCTGAGAAAGTGGTACCTTTGCTAGTATAAATCTAGTCTGGAAAAGTACGCTTTCTTCCTTGTTTCTGCTCTAGTACTTCTATGGAAGATGGACTGTGCAATCTCTGGGAGCGTGTTGTGGTGGATTTTAGCTTGCAAGTAGTGCCTATGGGTGTAACAGAATCAGTACATACTCTGATGCAAAGTGCTCTTCTTTGTCTTTATTTTGGTAAGGCAAGGGGATTTTCTTTATGAAAGCATTCCAGGTTTTTATATGAAACCTGATTTAAAAAAATAAGTAAATAATACTTTCCTATTAAATTCCCTCTCTTGATTTTCAAAGAAATCTGTGTAAACTCTTTTAGGAGCAGCTCCCCATATTATCTCCTTCTTCTCCACACTGATCTGTTCACTTTAGGGTGGTGAAGCAAGTACATGTGAAAGACAGCACTGCAGGAAAACAACCCAGGTCCTCTGAAAGTACATGCTTCTTGTAATGAGAGCTGAAGAACTTTTTTGATAATATTTCAGGGTTTATTTTATTTTGCGAACATATTTCTAAAGCAACATTAGTGATGAAGTAAGTTTTCATACATTAGTAGGTGCAGTTCTAGAAAAAGGCTCTAGTCTGAGTCACATACCCCATTTTAGATGCAGCTTTCACAGCACTTCTCTGTCTTGCAGTGGAGGAAAATATAATTTAGGGTCAGGTTTTCAACTGTGGCTTGGAATGTATCTTTTCTGCAGGATCTGTTTCAGCCTGGGGTCCAGTTGTCCCAGGCTTAGGCAAACCATATGCATCCGATGTGTGAGTAGTGAAAGGAGCTGTGTGATGCAGAGGTGTGAAGTGTGGGCAGCTGATTCCCAGGAGAAGATGTGAGATTTCTGTGGCCTCCTCAAAGAGTCTGTCTGCTGTTTTGGGTGCAGTTGGGAGTAAAGCAGGATATGCTCTGGCCAGGAGCTGTGACTGTCACACATTAGTGTTTCAATTTGTGCTCCTTGAGATGAGGGCTTGCGTGACCACTGCTTCTTGTGCATAATGTTTAAGACTGTGGTATGTACAGGTATTCCCTTCAGATTCTGCATTTCTCCTTTGGCTCAGTGTGCCCCCATGTCTGTCAGCTCTTGCCCCAACAGGCACTGCAGTTGCTGTGAGTCTCAGACAGTGTGGGCTGTGCACAGACTTTGCAAAGGAGGAAGATTATTTTCTTATTGGAGATGCATAAGAATGAGTGAATACAAATTTGGTATTCTAGCAGTGTATTTGACTGCAGAAAGGACACTGTTAGAATCATTGCTTTTCACCATGTGTTTGTCAGGTCCTGTGCTGTTTTCCTGCATGTATTTAGATCTAATAAAATACTCCTACATTTCTCTGGGTCACAAAGTCCATTTGGCAGGCACTTCATGGTATTCCTTATGCAAAACATGTCTTTGTCTTGAAGAAAGATTGCTTCAGATAGGGTTTCCCAAAGTCTCACAGAATATGGGATTTTTCCATATTGAGCAAGTACTCTGCAGAGTTATATTTCAGTTTTGAACCCGTTTACTGACATTTCACCTGGTAATGAGAGTGTAATAGCACAATGACAGTGGTATCTGCAGCAATAGGCAGTATAGGCAATCTTGGTATATCACAGTCTGCATGGTCTGCTGTGAGATCTTGTGATTTTTATTGTCACATGGAGGGGAAAAAACTGGAACAAATTGTTTTGGAAAGCTATTTTTCAGACTACTGCTATAAATTTAAGTTAATAGAATACATTATTTATCTTCTGAAATCCCTTGTATAGATCATAACTTGTAGTACATAGGAAAGCAAGTTGGAAATTGCATGTTTTTCCCTAAATATTTTTAAATTATGTCAATATTATTGATATAATTGGCAGTGGTTGCAAAGAAGCTGAATTAGGATTGTATCAGTAGTCATTGCATGTGTCAAAGTAAAATCAAGTAAGCCCAGCTGGAAACCAGCATGGTGATTGTCCTCAACTTCATCTTGTACCAGTTTTTTTTTGAGAGTGTGGTTTGGGGTTTTGGGTTTTTTAAAGTTGATTTTTTCCCCTCTATTTTCACGTTTACCTAGGAGGATCAGAATTTGTTTGTATGTACATTCAGGCCAAAGTTAATACAAACTAATTTTTGACCAAACTGTTTCTTGTGCAGGTGGTTCTTGAATTTACTGTTTAAGTAGTAAAGCAGTTTATTTTTATTGGTAGGGAAAAAATTGATTTAAATGATTCCTGATCTTTCTCAGAAATACACAAAGAATCTGGCAAGCACAGTACCTTAGTTATAGTATATTCTTACCAAGAATGTACTTCTTTGGTCTTGGATTTGTACTTAAGAGGTCCAGTCTTGAGTACAAGATGCCTGTTGTTACTATCTTGGTGCTGTTCAGTATGTTTTTGTCTTGTATCGCTCTGATACAAAATGGAAACCTTTAACAGAAAAGGAACTGAAAAATGTCACTGTGAAGTCAATGACTCAAAGTTGATGACTCTGAAGGATTACTCACTCCAGATAGCTCTGTGCAGTCACTTGGGATGGAAAGAGTTTATTTTTATTAACTGGTCGCATTTTATGTAGTTGAAAGAATTTATTTTATTGTTAAGGTTTTACAGTGTATAAATAGGAATTATAATTTTTAGATGTCTGTACAGACTTCTCATTCAAGTAGTTTGTTTTACCTGCATACATGGATTTTTGCTGTTCTGTGCAGACTGGAAAATAGAAGATTTTGCATTTAGCCTTCAGTGTAAAAGGACTTTAATCCTCTGAACCTTAGCTGAAACCTCACAGACTTGAGAATTACACAAATTACTTGATTCAAATTCCAATTCTGTTTTTATGTGGCTACTAATTCTCTTTTTCCTCCGTTAAATTTCTATTGTGATGTGATTATCTACTTAAAACCATAAATGTGTACAATTTCTTTTTCTGTTTAGGTATGATGAATGGATAAAGGCAGACAAGATAGTGAGACCAGCTGATAAAAATGTACCAAAAATTAAGCATCGAAAGAAAATAAAGGTAGTTTTTCTCCCTTTTCTCTCTTGTTGACCCCAGCATTGATTTGATACGTAGTTATGTAATCCCTGCCTCCCTTCCTGAGCTTTTGATTGGCCTACAAATGCTTGTCAGGAAAAGCAACTTCATAGTCTTTTAAACATGGATACTTTTTTCATCACGGTTTTGGGTTTTTAATTTGAGATGAGGAGAGGAAGCTTCTCTTTCCTTCTTTCATGAATTTTAAAATTAAATGTATGTAGTCATTTACAGAAAACAAATGAGAAGGATACAGGTTATTGTCAGTGTTGGGAGCCAACTTGGTGGGGGTTGAAATTTGAGAACTCCCATGATTCTGCAGAGCAAACCTGTGGACTAGTCCATGTGCATGGAACTCTATAATTTTATTGCCAAGCATTTCTTTCAAAATTGATTCTTCCACAACTGATATTTAGGCTCAGATGATAATGTATTTCTTGGGCAGTGAGCTGCAAGGAAGCTTTTCCTTCTGCCACTGCTGAGCCTGGCATATCTTGCAGTGCCACTACTCCTAGAGCAACTCCTGCTTGTGTTTGTTTTCCCATTTGTTTTAGTGTTGACAAAGTCCCTGTCTTCAGTAGAAAGGTCTTGGCATGGAGTGTAGAAAGGTATTTGTAGTCCTTTAAACAAAGAGGAGAGCTTTCCTCTACAGGTTGAATGTTTAAGATAACTGTAAGCACTGTGTAATTGTAATCCATGGTAAGATGTGCGCTCAAATGAGAAGAGTTTTGGTATCTTTTTTCTCACCTAGAATAAAACTGACAGAGAGAAGGAAGAGAAGTATTCTCCTAAACCCTGCAAATTGCGACGTTTGTCAAAACCCCCCTTTCACACCAGCACATCACCAGAGACTGGGTCCAAACTTGACAGCACTGAAGCCAAAAATAATGAACAAGCTCCAGTTAAATCAATAGAAATTACTTCTATCATTAATGGGCTACAAGGTATTGTACTTAAAAGCTTTTTCTAATTCTGTAAATGGCCTTTGAACGGGAGTAAATAAAAATGTAGAGGAACTGCTGCAATTAAATGCTTGAGTCTTTCTGGCTAATTGTAACGTCATCTTCAGAAATAACCCTTGGACAAAAGCAGTGTCGGCAGTTTCTGTGGATTCCCTGTGTTAACAGTCAATTACGTTTTGTGTTGCCATCCTCTTATTTGTTTGATATAGAGCAAAGCGTTTTTGCTTTTTATCTAATTTCTAAATTCTTAATTTTTTTTTTGCATAAGCGATAGGACCCATTATTCATATCTTCATGTCTGTTGTTGCTAGAACTGTGTTCCCACAGCAGCATTATAGTACCTAGTTGCTTTTCTTCATTCTTAGTTTAGATCATGCCTCCAGAGAAGGAAATCATGTATGGTATAGGTAGTTTGGGTAACCACAAACTTTTGTGGAAGCTGTGTGAATTTAATAATCATTCCAACTTGTTTGAACTTGGATGACACTGGCCACTGGGTTCCAAAACTGAACGTAGAATAACAATCAACATAATCTATGAAGCTTCATTTCCTTAGGAAATGAGAAACAAAAAAAAGGCAATTAACGATGACACTATTATTAGTGCGATAATTAATCTGTAATTAACTGTACAAATCAAGGAGTTACATATATATATATATATATATATGTATATTTGAGCCAGTTCCTGTGTTTCTCCTTGAATCCATATCTTTTCCCACTGAATGAGATTGCTGTTGATTACTTTTGGATTATATATCTTTGTTCTTCTCTCAGTTTCTTTATTGCTGATCCTGAATTTTCTTGCAGTTGTCCTACATTCTTCTTGTCCATTTGTTTCCCTAAGTGCCTTTCTTTATTGCTTTCAATTCCTTTTTCCAGGCTGATCATCAGGTTGGTTTGTTAGAGGGTATCCAATGTGTGTGTTGTTGTTCTGTCCTTTAGACACTGGATTTTCCAGGGAAAATGATGTCTATGTTACGGGCATTGGAAAAAGGGCAGATAACGTTAGTATTTGTAACCCATAAGAAATATGTAAGGACATCTTTCAGTTTCTGGTTTGGGTAATTATGCAGAAGTTTGTATTTTATGGATTAATGCTTTCTCTACCTCTTCAGAAATTCCTGGAGATGTACTGTATAACAGAGAATCTTCCTAGTTCCTAATCTAGCCATTATACCATGAGTTTTTGAACTCTTCAGGAGGTACCATTTAAGAGAGAGACTGCTAGAGATCCCTGTAGCTTGTCTTCATATCTGTACGGTTTTCTTTAGTTGGGTTTTTTTTAATAATACTTTGTAACCAGAATCAAGACAAACTTTTCTTGTTTTGTTTTTGTTTTGTTTGGATTTATTTTTAATTAGCTTCTGAAAGTTCTGATGATAGTGAGCAAGAAGACGACCAAAGTGCCCCAAATGTACATGCTGATGGCAAAGAGGAATCTCAGCCCGAAACTGTAAGTCAAGATAAAAATGAACTCCGTCTAAAAGAACAGAGTGGTTCATCCCTCCCAGAAGAAACTAAAGCTCTTACAGATGCAATAGTGCCCAAGTCTGTATCCAAGTCTCCTGAAAGATTGCGGAAAGAGATGGAAGAGTTGTCTGAAGATAGTGACTCCGATGGAGAAGACGAAGCCACGAAGAAGAGAAAGGATGGAAAAAAGGAGATCGTGGATAAAACAGCAAAACCACAAGTGAAACGTGGTAAACGAAGACACTGTGTTGCAGAGGAGTCCTTAAAGACCATGTCACCTAACAGAAAGGATGAGAAGTCCAAAAACAAAGACTCCCTTAGTTTAGAAAACACCAGTAACAGCTCCTCGGATGAAGATGAGGAAGACAAATCTAAACTGAAAATCACTCCGACGAAAAAGTACAACGGACTAGAGGAGAAAAGGAAATCTTTACGGACAAGTACTTTCTACTCCGGATTTTCTGAAGTGGGAGAGAAAAGAATAAAGCTTCTAAATAACTCTGATGAAAGACTTCAGAACACCAGAGCAAAGGATCGCAAAGATGTGTGGTCAAGTATCCAAGGACAGTGGCCGAAGAAAACGCTGAAGGAGCTGTTCTCAGACTCTGATACTGAGGCTGCTGCCTCTCCTCCCCACGCTGCTCCCGAGGATGCTGCAGCAGAGGAGCAGCTTCAGACTCTTGCAGAAGAAGGTATTTCTTTGCCTAACTGTGAACTTGAAAAATCTTTGCCAGCAAGTGTGGATGTTAAACCTGTTGAGGAGAAACCAACTGAAACAGGTGAGAAGAAAGTTGAATTTCCAAGCAGCGGCAGCAATTCAGTGCTAAATACTCCTCCTACAACTCCTGAGTCACCTTCTTCTGTAACTGTGACAGAGTCCAGCAGACATCAGTCCAGTGTCACTGTCTCTGAGACACTGCCACCAAATCAAGAAGAGATACGAAGCATCAAAAGTGAAACAGATAGCACAATAGAGGTGGACAGTGTGGCAGGGGAGCTGCAAGACCTTCAGTCTGAGGGAAATATTTCTCCGACAGGTTTTGATGCCAGCGTCAGCTCCAGTAGTAGTAATCAACCAGAGCCAGAGCATGCTGAAAAAGGTAAAGGAGAGGGTAAACAGAGCTGTCTCCAACCTAATCAGCTCTTATTTCTAACATTGCTGATGTGTTTCCATTCTGTTATGGTTACAGTGCAGGGAAGTTAGTTGTTGCAGGAAGTCGTAGCCTGCTGTCCATTTCAGATGTGTGGAAATGGCACAATCATCTTGTGAATAAAACAAAATCTGCCAGCAAGTTTATTGGCCTTTCATTAGGAGTTGTGGTGGTTTCAGTGAGGGATAAAGGATAAAAAAAGGATGACGTTTATACTGGATATGTCAAAAAAAGCCCAAAGCAAACTGTAATAGCTTGTGTAAGGAATATTAATTGTAGCAAGATGGAAGCATTTTAAGCACCGTCCTTAGAAGCAGAAGATGCTTTTCTTGCATAAAATTTGATTCTCTAAGTTATTTGTTTGGGAGGAGAAAGCCCTCCTGCTGCTAGGGCGCTTAGGCAGTAATTTCTAATTTGTATTTTTCTAGAACATTACCTTCGTAAGATTCAAGTCAAGCTGATAAATGCATTGACCTTTCTAGCTATGTTTCACTTTCATATGGGATTTTTCAGATTGAAGTTCCTTTCCTGAAACCACTAGAGAACAGGGGATGATAAACACTTGTGCACATGATGTTGCTGTACTGCTGCCTGCTTTTTAACTGCTGGCCAGGCTGGATCCAAAAGCTTTTTTCTGAAAGTGACTGGCTGTTCTGCAGTTCATCAAAAGTACAGCTACTTTCACTGTGTGGTAGTGGCTAAAAATTATGAACACAAAGGAAGAAAATAGGTTTTGGCTTTAATCCTGAGAAAGGAGTGTTTTTTTTTTTTTTTTTATCCCAGTAGATTTTGGCTAACAAGTAGCTAGTTTTTTTCAGAAAGCCCTTGAGTGTATGTTACCTTCAGCATTCAGTTGGAAATGTTCTTAAAGTATGCAACAAAGTGTGTTTCCTTAAAGGAGAGAGTTTGGAAGAGGTGAATGTATACCCCTTGATAAATACACCTGTATTGCTTTGCTAATTAGAGCTGTGTAGGTTTAAGTTGTAAGGGGTTTTTTATATGAAAGTAGTTTATTGCCAGTTGAAAGAAGTTTTATTCTATTGTAAAGGAGTACTTTTACATGCATTAGACTTTAACTTCCTCTCTGATTTTGTCAGCATGTTACCTGTTTCAGAAAATTGGGTTCCTTAATTCAAATTGTTTTATTCCAGGGGTCATTTTTATTCTGTAAGTCACATGGTTATGAAACAATGTTTGAAGAGCTCCTAAAACACTCTCTTTTAGCAGGTGTACTAGAATTCTCCCATCTTCCTTTTCTACTTTTTCCCCTTGTAGTCCCAAATACCAGTAGAATTTTTCCCTTGTTTTTTGTTTGCCTTTCTTTCCTTGGTTTTTTTTAACATTATATAAGATTTATTTTTTTAATACCTTCAATTAATATAATTACTGATCACAGGTTATGGCTTTGGTTTTTTTCTCACAGCTTCCAAGTACAGCAAACTTTTAAAAACATTTTTTAGTCCCAGTAGGTCTTGATAACTTCTAAAATAAATGTATTCCTATTTAATTAACAGTATTTAAAAGATAGTAAATCCATGTGGTTCAAGAGAAATTCTGGTGATGCGTATGGGAAAGTCATTCGTAATCATCGTACATGTGCACTCTGTGCAAAGAAACTTGGCCTTCTTTCCATTGTCTTTCACCTCCTCTTGTCAATAGAAGTAGAAAACTGAGCTGCATTAAGGATAGGCAGGATCAGTTGTATTGTTATTTACAGACTTAAGCTTTGAAATGTTTTGTGGGCTTTTTTGAGACTGAGAAAAACACACAGGAGTGCAAGCATTTATTTAATTTCAGTTTCTTTTTTTTTTTTCTTTTCCCAATTATAGTCTGTACAGGCCAAAAAAGACTTAAAGATGCTCAGGGAGGAGGCAGCTCTTCAAAAAAGCAGAAAAGAAGCCACAAAACGTCTGTTAACAGCAAAAAGAAGAGTAAAACTAGTAAGTACAGCAGCTTAGTGTGAAATAAAAGGTGCAAAAGTACCGTGTCATTTGTTTGACTGATTGTAGAAGTCTGTTAATAAAAAATGTATGAGGACAAAATGTTCTCATCAGGAAATTCTTAACACTGTTTAAATGAAGAAACTGCTCTACTTAAATGCCAGAGTGTTTTTAAATGTCTTGTATTATTTCTGGGCCAATTTCTAAGAGGTCCTTAATACTGTGTAATTCGGGAAGGCCAAGAGAAGTGAGTATTTCACACATGCAGAATTGGGACAGGTATCTCTGTATGCTGATAGCTGCCTGTTTTAAAGGGGAGACTGGGACCTGAAGGAAATTATACTCTGTATTTTCTGCAAGATGAGTTTTTAGAGGTTAATATTTCTACCCTGTAGCAAATATGAGAATAATTCCAAAAGAGTATAGATTCTTGTTTTCTTCCTGTGCTGTCTGCTACATCTACAGTAAATAAAGCAGCTTTTGCGGTTGTTTGTAGTTGTAGAAGCTAACTGGAATAGAAACTACATACTGGGTAAGGGAAGGTTAATAAAAGCAGAGGTGTGTTAGGGGTCGTATGTACATGTGTTTGGGAGACAACAAGATCAATTACTGCTTCATTTCACTGTTAATAAAAAAATACTGGGAAACAGCTAGAGACTGAAGCCTGGAGGATAACTGTAAAAAATGGAGTTAAAGCAAGGATAAAAAGCATATGCCGTGCCTTTTTGCCTCTCTCTCCCCCAGCTTCTCTCTCCGTTTTCTATTAACAGCTTTTACTACGTCTGTACTTGCTGGTCTGGTATTTGTTTTCACCCCACTTGTCCTTCATGTTCACTGACCTCCTTTTATGTCTTCTCATCCTTTTTAATTCCATTTCACTGGTCTCCTCCTTTCATAATCTTTATTTCTACCCCCACCTCAGAAATTAAAAGTAACAAAACAAACTGAATTTGCAGAACAAATACACCATTTTTAGCCTTGCCATTATTCCCCTGGATTTGGTGTATTTACCTCTTTTTCTCAACCTATGTTTTCATCAGGTTGTGAAACTTCAAAGCTACTACCACATAGTGCTTAGTGTGTGCTCTTTTTGTTAGGCTTCAGGCACTACTGGATGTAATAAGGAAAATAAATAGATAAAATGTGAGTCAGCTGTAAGCAAAAAAAAAAACCCCAAAAAACTTTTGGCAAAATTCAGATGTATCTGTTAAACTGCTTTTGTGGCAGCTTCAGCTCTTGACTTTGCATTAAACCAGCCAACACCAACAAGCAGCTGGCCAAGCTCTTTCACACTACGTGTCTTGGGTATTCAGTTTCTCCTGTGTAGATCACCAGATCATAAAGGCCCAAAGGTTCAGAGCTCATTTTGTCAACACCCGGGGCAGGTACAACTGAGGCATAAATATTAAGAATTTATATTTTTCTTAATAAATATAAACTCAATGTGTTTTAAAAAACAACTCTAACAATGGAGTCTCTGCAGATTTCCTAGGCATTTAATTCCACTGCTTTGCTAGACTTGTGTTGCATTACATTCTCTTGCACCTGCTTTCACCCCAGTTTTATTTTAATAATGCTAAAGAACTTCATCCTTTCAATCATTACTCATAAAACTTGTCTTTTAGATAGATTAATTTGTTACTCTCCTTTGAGTTGTTTGATTGAAAACCTGTGTTCAGTTCAGCCTGTTGCGTTACAGTTAAAAAGAGGTGAAGAGGTGAAGTTCTTCTGGTTTGAGTCAGCTAAAGATCTTTTTCCAAAATTAAAAGATTTTATCATCATGTCTGAGGAATTTGTAGAGTATGGCACACATATCCAGATTATTGATAGTGATTTTAGTAGAGGAAAATGAAAATAAAGATGACATAAGGCTAAGAAAAGGCTGTGTTTGCTCTGATTTCTGCTATACATGTCCTAAAAATACAGTCAAAGGTTTGTCTGTAACAGTTAGCACTAAAATGGGGTAGAGGTTTATATATATTGAATACTGCATTAGAAATTCATGTTAAAAAAAAGGTGAACAGGAGATGGAACATAACAATCAGTCTTGTGAACTCTTAGAAAAAGTACAGCCCCATGAGCAGGCAGATGTGGTTCATTTTGGCTCCATTATATACCTGGTTTGTGCTTCAGTGATGCAGAGAGCATCAAGCTGAGCTGCTACACCAGGATGGATTCTGTTGTTTTAAAGTAAAGGATTTATGTCAAATAAATTCCCGTTGTATGAAAATCAGCACAGGGGCTGCTTCTTTCAGGCTTTAGTTTGGGCTTTGTTTTGTAACAGTGTCTTCTTGTTTCTTCAGCAAACAGCAGCGACAGTGACGAACTGTCTGCTGGTGAAAGTGTGTCCAAGTCTCAGTCAGCAAAATCGGTTTCTACTGGCATGAAATCTCACCAAACCAAATCACTCACAAGAACACAATCTCCAGGAAAATGTGGTAAAAATGGAGAGAAGGAGTCTGATCTCAAAGAACAGAATAATCGTTTGCCCAAAGTTTACAAATGGAGTTTTCAAATGTGTAAGTATTTTCTTGAAAACACACCTAGTGTCATCTTGTGGCATAGTGTAAAAAGGCTTTTGTAATGTTCTGCATTTGGGCTTTCTTGTTTCCTGAATTTGCTTAAGTGCGTGATAAATCCTCATTTAAAGAAAAAAAAAGGTGTCGTTTTTTTTTTCTTTTTTTGGCAGTTGCAGCACAGGGAACTGCCTATGTCACACTCTTCCAGGACTGTTTTTAGATATGGCTCCTGAGCTGACTTGCTGTTCTTATTGTCCTGTGCATACCTGTCATTCTGGCATGAACATTATCTGCTCTGTGTGCTTCTTCTGTTGGTATTTCCTTGCTGTTTTATTCCTCATTCCCTAGTTCTTGTTCAGACGCTTAGGTGGTTGATTTGTAACTCTTTCCCCTTCCATTTTGCATTAGTGAACCAGGACATGTTTACTATTTCTAATATTAAGAACTTCCGCTGTGTTTGTTCCAGTCAAGCTACTGGTCTGGCTAGGGGTGAGCAGTGTGGAAAGAATCCTGCATTTGCCTATCTGAAAAACAGATCAGTGGCTTATTAATTCCCTCATATTAGTGCAACTTACCAATTGAATCTGACTTTGCTGGGTTGTTTTTTATTTCCTCCCCAAACCTGAATCTCAGCATTACTCTACTTTTAAAAGTATTTTTCCCAGTAGTTCTTCACAAGTTACATTCTAGTGCTCTTCAGGAGTATGTAATGTAAAAGGTCTTGATTGTCACTTGCTGCCCCTTGAGGTTCATTGAACACTTTCCTGTTGCAACATTTAAAGGGCTTTTGCTCCTTCTTTTCTTTCTACCTTGGCTACACTCCACATGCTGAAGTTGCTTTGCCAAAGTTGGTCTATGGAGTGCTGTTTGGCACATTTCCTGCTGCTGCAGAGTCAGACACTTGTAATGTCTCTGAGCTTTCCTCATTTTCCCACACTGCCTAATATAGTTGTGGCTTCTGGTCCTTTGGTGCTTCCCTCATTACAGGTTGATACAGTGCATTTTGCATCCACAGTAGTTTAAATGATTCTTAAATGCTTTTGAATGGAGTGTTACCAGTGTGGCTTCCCTGTGGCTTCCCTGGACTGAACCAAGAGTTTCTCCTGCCTGTGCCACCCACTGCTGTGTGCCATGCTGTGGAGAGCTCCCAGCTAAAAACAGCCAGAGGGGCAGCTCCTGTGCTGGCCATGTCCAGCAAGGAGGCCCTGTATGGTTATTCCTTATGGCACATGCGCCAGAGAGTGCACCAGAACCACCCCGCAGCTGTGCAGATTCCTGTTGTAACCTGCTTCTTGTGTAACAACCAAGACAAGTCAGGCAAGGCTGACCTTCCTGGTTTCAGGGGCCAAACCGAGCTCCATCAAGGACTGAAAGCAACAGGCTCAAAGTTAGTTTTGGCCCTTATGTTTTCATCAGTTGTCTTAAATTTTTTTCCTTTTCCTCCTTATGGGGAAGGGAATGCATTTTTTTTCCTCTCCCGGTTCCTTAAAAAGTCTCTGAAGAGTGTATGGTGGTATCTTGTAAAAAATAACAAAAGATGAACAAATTTGTGGTGATAAAGAGCAGCTGCTGCTGTTGTTGTGTTTCTTAGCTTTGCTATCTGCTACCTCAAAGCACATCGCTAACATTTGAGCACTTCCCACTTCACTGACATTCAGAAGTGTTCGGAAATGCTTCAATACAATAATTAACAGAGATTGTTTAACTTGCAGCTGACTTGGAAAACCTGACTAGTGCGGAGCGCATAACAGTTCTCCAAGAAAAATTGCAAGAAATCAGGAAACATTATCTGTCCTTGAAATCTGAGGTGGCTTCCATTGACCGAAGAAGAAAGCGCTTAAAGAAAAAAGAGCGGGAAAGTAAGCGCTGGAAATGAAATTCTACTTTTAGAGGGCTTAATTGCATGTTCGATTAAGGTCCTGATAAGAATTGGATAATTTGTAGGGAGATGTGTGTCATTAGGAGCGTGGTTTTGTTTCGGTTTTGGGAAATGCTGTGTGCAGTTACTTTGTGACCGTTAGAAGGCAGGGATGAGATGCCCAGTGACTGTGGAAAGGGAAGAACATTACCAAGGTGTGCAATCTGTTTCATGCTCTTGAGGCACAGCTACTTTATACAGGAAAAAACAAACAGAAAATCAGCTTATCTAAGCGGAAAAGAAAGGGTATCAATAACTTCTTACTTTTCTTCAAGTTATGGATAAATTTACTGTAGTATTGCTTGTGGGTCTAGTTAGTACTTTCCCCTTAGGATAAGGGGTTTATTCCATGACTTTAAGGGAGACCAGTTAAATTTCTCATCTTTCAGAAGCTGCCACACCTGTTGCTGTAAGGAATGTTCTAGTGTGCCTGCTTCTAGGAATGCTAAAAGGATCATTTTCTCTGTGTGAGCAATGCCACATGTAGTAGGATTTTATGGCCACAGCCATGATACGGGTCATGGCCATGGGTTATGGGTGGGAATTGCAGTTGCTGCTTGGTTGCCAGAACAGGGCCAATATGCAGATTCAGTGCCGGGACAAGGCCCTGTGCTGATTCCTGCGGGAAAGAAAGGGAGCAGTTGACTGTGCTGGTGGGTCAGGAACGAGCTCTGGCATCCTTTGGCTGGGCGGTCCATGAGCCAGGGCTACCAGGGGTAATGGTGCCGCACTGCCTGGCACACGGCTGCGTATTTCTGTCAGTGTTTCCTACACAAAGCAGGCAGTGGAGGCGTGTTTCTTCTCCACTGCTAGGCAGTAGTTACTGGAGTCAGTATGTACCAGTGCTTGTTGCTGAACAGGAAAACATCTTCATTGCTTGATTTATGAATCTCTGTAACCTGTGTTTTCCTTCTCCTGTGCAGGTGCTGCTACTACATCATCTTCCTCCTCATCACCTTCCTCTAGTTCCATTACGGCTGCAGTTATGTTAACGTTAGCAGAACCATCTATGTCAAGTTCATCACAGAATGGAATGTCAGTTGAGTGCAGGTGACAGCAGGACTTGCCAAAGCACTTTGCACTTAATGGCTGCTGAGGGCCACTCTTTTTTTTTTCCTTTTTTTTTTTTTTTTTATACTGCACAGTGGCACAAAATTCAGACAAGCACTATTTTGTATTTAAAGTTGTTTCTTGACAAGCTAACTTTGCACTTAAGTGCACTTTTATGAAGAAAAAGTACAACAAACTGCTTTTCCTCAAGCAATAATTGTTTCCAACTTGTCTGGGAATTGTAAGTCTAGTGACTCAAAGGCCTTCCACTGTGGCAAATGGAGGCTGTTCACTGCCTGTAGAGACAGGACAATAAGTATATAGTTGTTGGGGTGATCTAAATCAATGTGGTAAGGCTTACTGTATTCCCTGGTATTTTGTTAAAGCTGGAACATTTGATATTTTTCCATTTATTTATGACAAATATTGAAAATATTTTCATTTGTACAAGCTAATTGTTTTTTAACTGCTAAGTCACCTTATAGTGGCTTTACTTGTATACGTCAAGCACATCTATTCAAAACCTGCAGTTAGTAGGATGTCTGACATCAGTCCTGATAACCAAATATGAGGATTCCTTTAAAAAAAAAAAAAAAAGACTGACTAATGTTTACAGGTTTGAATTAGGCTTAAATAGGTTACTCTGGGTTTTAAGAACCCATTAATTGGAATGAAACTACTGTACTTTGCCATTTTTCTATAAAACAGTATTTTTTTTTAATTTTGATAAAATACATTATGAAAAAGAAAGAAAATGGCTAACAAACTGTATTAAATCTTAATGTATAAAGATTGTATTCAGCCAGTTTAAAGTGTATATTTATTCATAATGGATTATAACAGGTATATTTTTGTGTTTTCTTGTAAATGTTTCTTTTCCCCTTAAAGCAACAAATATTTCATTTGTAATGCTTATTTTATTACGAGCTTCAAGGAGAGGACTTCAAGAGGGAGTAAGGTGTGAGGTTATAATTTGTGGTTGCTGATACCAACACTGCCACAAAAGGGTAGTTGTTTTTAAAATAACTAGCTAGCCGAGTGGTAGATGTTTAATTTTTTAAATGCCTTGTACAAATTCCAAAACCAACTTCAAAATGTTTTCACTTGTATTGATTTTATGTTGAATGGATCCCAAGCTCTCTCCTGTTAATTCTATACCTTTGTAAGACATTTGTATATTGCGGAAGTGTTCATTCAAGCTATTTAATACCTGGCACTGTTAATACACAGTACTTTATTGTACAGATTGTTTTACTGTTTTAATTGTAGTTCTGTGTACTTCTTTTGCCTGGGGAAATAGGGGCTGGCATGTTTTTCTTTGTTTTCTGGCAATACAACATGTAAGAATTTGAAGCATTTTGTTTGTAGATGCTAGAGTGTCAGAATCTTTTTCATTTGACTTTTCTAAGAAAAGCATTTTCAGTCTTCGTAGCGTGTGCTTAAGGTTATAACTGATTTTATTGAAAATGGTTTCAAAGTATTCAGAATTGTACAGGACTGTAAAAATTTGTTGACAGACATTGAAGGAAAAGCTTATAGAAAAAAGCTATAAAATATATATTAGGTTCTGCAGAAAATGGAGAGTTATGTAATATATTGTACAAATGTAAGCAAAGGCCTCTGAAATAAAATGCCATAGTTTGTGAATCCCTGATTTTGTTTCTAACAGTTTAATTAAGCAACTGTAGTGTGTTCATGAAAATTATGTCAAGCTACAGAATCAGTTTGGCAAATGATCTTTGATGTGCTGTAATGGACATATAAAGGTAAGCTAGAGCAGGTGCATTTGCCTAATTTTCCTCTTAATGATTAATTCAAATCCATCCTCTTTTTCAGCAGAGGGCAAAAGCGTGGCCCATCATTAAGGCAGAATGAGTTGAAACAAACTACTGGCTGTAGTTGAGGTGACCAAAACACTGCTACACCTTCACAGTGACAGATTACTTGATGAGACTGACAGTAACAGACCATGATAAATAAGCTTTGGAAACATTGACTGTGTTAAGAGTTATGGAGATATGAGATTGATGGGGTGATTCTAATATTTTCAGTGAAGCTGCTCAGAGGATATTTTCATCTGTTTAAGTTTAGTGGAATCAGTCATAGTAGTTCAGTTCTGCTTTTAAGTCCCAGTAGGCATAAGGGGTATGGATGTAAGGGGGAACTCCCTCTGGGCAAGCAAGATTCAAAGTCACCTCTTCACTGACTGCTAGTTCTTGATCAGCTCTCAGTTTTAGTGTTAGCATATTTGCTTTGATGTGACAATTACTGACTCTCTGATCTGGGGGGGTGTGTGTTTGTTTACCTGTTTAAAACAGGGATCTTTAGTCACCTCCCTGCTCCCAAGTCAGGTTTTTGCATAAATAGGATTTTTGCTTTTCCTTAATACAGAGATTATTTAATTTTCATCATATTTCTGCTGCAGTTTAGTGGCTCCTCAAGCATTAGTCTGAATGTGTTACATTGCACCTCTTCCGTGAAGTGTGTCTGTAAACGATGCTCTCCAGATTCATGGAACCACTTGTCTCCCAGTAAGTAACAAAGGAAGATACCCTTGGCAATCTGTTAGCCAGGCAGTTTTATCCCATGTTGCAGTGGGCCAAATCTGAGCTGCTTTCCAGGGTACCTACTGTATGCAGCTTTACAGGTGGGCGAGGTCCCTGCCTGGCACGTGCACTCTGCTTGCAGCTGACGAAGTTTGCCACTAGCAGTGCCTCCTGGGCTGTGCCCGTACTCCTGAACACCTGCTTGGACCATGATCCGGAAGGCGAGGCAAGGCGAGCAACTCCCGCTGTGTTCTCTACACCTTGGCTGAGTGACAGACTGGCGTTTGTCTGCCTCACAATTGATCATGTTGGGAATAGCTGAGATCTGCACATGCCGAGGGAAAACACGCCTTACTGGAAGGCTCTGCAGTGCTCCCACCTCCCTTTATTTGCAGTCTCCACTGACACCTATACATACTTATGACTGGGTAGTTCCCATCACGCTGTGGAATTTTCCTGTTGGCACAGGGATTGACCTTGCTCTGAGGCAGAGTTCCTGGAGGCTGTATGCCTTTTGCAGAGTTTCAGTGGCCACGGGTCTCTGAAATGGGCTGGATGATGGTTGAGCCTGCTCTGACCCTCCCGTGTCACTACAGAGCTGCTCTTCTGTGTGAAGGCACATTGGAAAAGCCACTACAAGTCATGCAGCAGCCACCTGCCCCTTTTCAAGGATTTGTATATTCTCTTGGGCTGACCCCATCCATGAGGGTCACTACCTTTCCTAGCATGGAGCAGGCAAGGCAGGGGGCATACCTGGGGCATGGGTCAAGACCAAGACTTTTCCTTTATTCAGTAGCTGGGTTACTTGTTTTGCCTCCGGTTGGGCTCTGGTGCCAACCCAGCTGCTTACAGTGGCAGCTCAAAAAGTGTATGAAACGTATAACAAGACAGCCAAAGTGCTGTCAGGTTTGCTTCAGCTCCCCTTGGATCTGAGGGTCGTGGGAAATCAATGAGACAGCCCCATCACACGCTCATCACAGAATCAATTAGGTTGGAAAAGACCTCTGAGATCGGGTCCAATCTATGACCGAACACCACCATGTCAACTAGGCCATGGCACTAAGGGCCACGTCCAGTCTTTCCTTAAACCCCTCCAGGCATGGTAACTCCATCACCTCCCTGGAAATCCATTCCAATATCTAACCATCCTTTCTGTGAAGAAATTCCTCTTCAAGCCCAACCTGAATCTCCCCTGGCGCAGCTTAAGACTCTGTCCATCTCGTCTGATGTTGATGTTTCCAGGGTCCCTCTCGGCCCACGCGCGGCACGGTGCGGCGCTGGCGGGGAGCAGCCCCCGGGCGCGGGGCAGGCC